>JAXCGZ010015705.1:0-22500 GCA_037179515.1 Halocaridina rubra | reverse complement strand
TACCCCACCCCCTCAGATTGCAGTGATAGAAGCTCAAGGGCCGGTATTAGAGAACATCAACCTTACAGCCCCACAGAGGTATGCAAAGCGCTGATGGATTTAGATGTTCATAAAGCTACAGGTCCTGATGATATATCCCCTCATGTGCTTAAAAAATGCGCAAACACAATATCAGTGGCACTAAGTATCATATTTAAGGAGTCACTGGAGTCGGGGGAGATTCCAAGATGCTGGAAACAAGCAAATGTGATACCTATCTTCAAAAAGGGAAGGAGGGATACGGCTCTGAACTATAGACCAGTTTCCTTGACCAGCATAGTTTGCAAAGTTATGGAGAAACTACTAAGGAAACATATCTCTCTTCACTTGGAATCCTTCAACTTTTTGTCAGTGAGGCAACATGGCTTCAGAGAAGGAAGATCAACAGTAACAAACTTATTAGAATTTTATGATGAGGTAAGCCAAATCTTACAGGAAAGAGAGGGCTGGGCAGATTGCATATTCCTAGACTTCCAGAAAGCGTTTGACACTGTTCCACATGGGAGACTTATTAGGAAGCTGCAATCAATGGCTAGAATAGGTGGAAATGTCTTGGAATGGATAAAAACTTACTTAGAAGGAAGGGAACAGAGGGGGTTAGAGTAAGACACTCAGTGTCTGAATGGAGAAGAGTTAGTAGTGGAGTTCCACAGGGTTCAGTTTTAGGGCCACTTTTGTTCCTTGTATATGTAAATGACCTACCAGAGTCTGTAAATTCATTCATGAATATGTTTGCAGATGATGCAAAGATTGTGAAGAAAGTAAAAAACGAGAACAATGGTAGAGAACTTCAGGAGGATCTAAATAATCTGCATGAGTGGTCAGAAAAGTGGCTAATGAAATTCAATACCTCAAAATGTAAGGTAATGAGAATGGGTACAAGTGCAAGAAGGCCCAAGCTTGACTACTCGGTGGCTGGAGTACAACTTCAAGAGACAGAAAATGAGAGAGATCTAGGAGTAAACATACTGGCAGATTTGTCTCCAGAAATACATATAAATGGCGTAGTAAGGGCAGCATATGCATTCTTATCAAATGTAAGGGTAGCCTTCAGGCACATGGACAAGGAAATGTTCAGAAATATTTATGTAACCTATGTGAGGCCAAAACTCGAATATGCAGCCCCCTTTTGGAATCCGCACTTGAAAAAGCACATAGCTAAGCTTGAAAAAGTTCAAAGACATGCCACGAAACTGGTGCCAGAAATACGCAATCTCGGTTATGATGAGAGGCTGAGGGAATTAGACTTGCCATCACTCGAAGCTAGAAGAGTAAGGGGGGATATGGTGACAGTCTTTAAATTCCTTCATGGTTATGATAGAGTGGATAGGGATCGATATTTCGATATGGCTGGCTCTAGAACTAGAGGTCATAGTTTGAAGCTTCGTAAGAAAACTTGTTTGCAGGATGTAAGGAAATACTTTTTCAGTGTAAGAGTAGTTGATAATTGGAATTCGCTAAGCGAGGAGGTAGTTAATGCTATCTCAATCCATAGTTTTAAGGACAGGTATGATAAGTATCACTAAGTCTAAAAATGGAACCGATCAGGAGACGGGAAGATACGAGCTTTGGGCTCTTTCCCGTAAACACAATTAGGTAATCACAATTAGGTAATCACAATTAGGTAATCACATACATACATACATACATACATACATACATACATACATACATACATACATACATACATACAGATATAGATATAGATATAGATATAGATATATATATATATATATATATATATATATATATATATATATATATATATATATATATATATATATATATATATATATATATATGTATATATATATATATATATATATATATATATATATATATATATATATATATATATATATATGCTATGTTTGTGTCATCTGTTTAGAGTTCATAGAAATAGGATTTCTTAGATAATAGCTTAAATAATTCGGCCCGTTTTTATTGTAAACAAATGTTTAGTTAGGATGATGAAACTGAAATAAGAGATATTTCAGTGTAGTGGGGAGGGATGTCGCATGACTGAAGTCTTGCTAGAGGTCAAAGGTGAAATTGAACGCTCTCTCAAGTGTTTTGCTGGGATAAAGCCAATATTAAAAGGGTCACGAAGATCAGCACCCGGCGCCAAGTGCCTCCAGGAGGTGTGAGAGACCCAAACAAATCCTCTATTCCCAAATACCACACACGAGCATTTGACCTATATGTATGTAATGACTTGGGGAGATACCCAATGGCAATAGACAATTGCCACCCTCTCCTTTGCAATAGGCTTGTTGAAATAGCTCCTCCCCAAAATAGGAGGGACTCCACTTCGAACCTGGAGTTGATTTGCAGGATTGGATGTCACTTGAGTTTATTGGCAGGACTGGATGTCAAGCCACGCCCTGCCCTTGGGGTATTTCAAGTTGCCTCCGGGGCAGACACAGTTAGTTAGAGACCGGGCCTTGCCAGCAGCAGACTTAACACAGTACAGCTTAGCTAGCCTCCCCCTTTTGGGGTGGGAATCAGGAATTAGTCGTGACAGGAACTGTAGTAATAGGAGCTCTGAGTACATAGATGTAAGCAATAAAGCAATATAAAGAAGATGTTTTTCACCAACCACGCTACCATAATTACAACTTGTATAAAATAGAAATCTCACGACATATTTGGTGTCATCAGGTGGAACAGTAACCCCACTATACTACAAAACGGGTGACAAGCAGTGAGATAACCCAGTCATCCTACAGAGATATCTCCCATTATCCAAGTGGATTTTCAAGGTAGCAGAACCAGAACCTTGCCCATGTACCATGTGGATGACCCCAAGAATGGTGGTGGGCCACCCACCCTAATACAGGGGATTGCAGACAGTGTACATGTACATATATGCAAGTACCACAAGACAATGACTCAAAGTAACATAAAAAAGGAATTAAGAATTTATAAATTCTGGACACAGTGTTATGACAACTTTTTCATCATCCGAAATTCTTTGAGAACTTTTTAGTCTTTCAAAAAAGCAACAATCAGTTACTATTAGGGCTGGGATTTTATAAGGTCTCTCCGAGTGAATATTTTGGCATCTCCCTTTCAATGCTTATTCTCTTTTCTCAATTTTTTCTTTCTCTTTAAGGCAATGGGTGGGTTCTCTCCAAGTAAGGAAATGGGTGGGTTATATTCAATTAAGGCACTGAGTGCCCAGTCTCCCACAGATCATTCACTCTCTCTCTCTCTGACTTTCCATTATATTCATTCTTCTTTTAGGGCTAGGGACAAAAATGCTACCTCTGTGTTCCCCTGACTGTCATATATGGGGAAGAGGGAGAAAAATGAGAATCCCCCCTAGGTAAGTTCTCCTAATAAAGAGTCAAATTTGTGCCCCTTTGTATATACAATGCCATTCTACAATACCATACACAGTATATATAGGTTATCAATTTTGATAACATGCAGAAATACATTTTGCACAACAATGTGGAATACAAATGAAGGTTGTCCAATAAAACCCCAAAAAGTTGAAGTACACACAGTCTGTAGTTTTGATGTAGTAAATCACATATCGTATGTGTCATCACACTGAAACTGCATATTGTATGTACTAATGCCTTTTGGGGTTTAATTGGACAACCTTCTCTATTTTCTTTTTCAACTTAAGATCAATAACATGTTATCTTACCCCTTCGTTATCAAAATTTCAATAATTCTTTACACCAAAACTGCATATTGAAAATAATTATATATTTTGAGATTTCAATGGACAACCTTCACTATTTGCTCTTTCAATTGATGATTAATAATATGTTATCTTACCTCTTCGTTATCAAAATTCCAATGATTTTTAAGCTTTTCGAAAAAGGCCTTCTGTAGACTCATGCTTTTGACTTGGGTAGGAGGATAGATATTGTAGATGTAATCGACACTGTCTTGCTCACAATCGAAATACCAGCACAGGAAAGTGAAACTTAACATTCTGTGAACCTGTAAGAGAGGGAGGAATATTTTGAGGCGATGGAGATACCCAAAATGACAGCTAGACAAGCCCGGGACATGTTTGGCCGGACAGCTTAGGGAAAAACAACAACTACACATGTATTGATTTCAAATATCTTATATTTAAAGTAAGATTTTTTTTCCCCATTTTAATGTGTCACAATTAGTCTTAATTTGAATTGTGGTGGACATAGACAGGCTGGAGCTGGGGGCATTAGGCTGGATGACTTTCTTATTGCCCTGCAGTGGAACTGAGCCCACGTTTATTAGGCTTTGTCACTTCCCAACTCTTACACTCTA
Organism: Halocaridina rubra; assembly: GCA_037179515.1. Classification (NCBI taxonomy): domain Eukaryota; kingdom Metazoa; phylum Arthropoda; class Malacostraca; order Decapoda; family Atyidae; genus Halocaridina; species Halocaridina rubra. Next base: position 18,189 of record JAXCGZ010015705.1, on the reverse strand, counting down.
CCACTGACCTAATGCTGCCCCCTTCCCCATCAATGGGGATAATTATATTTATACGTCCTAAGTAAATGTTTTAGTCCTTACCTCACTAACAGTAAGATCATCTAAATTTCTGGGAAGTTTAAAATCATCAAGAATATCCCTTGGGGTATTCAGAGATGACAAAACTTCCGTAACGTCATATGTAGAAGACACAAGTTTATACGTCCTCAGTAGCGAAAACGTACTTTTATAGAGCTTTGAAAATCTGAAAGTACAACAGCAAAACGTGACTCTCTGTTATATAATAAAATTGTAATTAAATTGTTTTTCTAGCATGACGTTAAATCTCGCTGAAGCCAGGTGGGTGCATATGAGTGAGAATAATTTGAGATCACTGAGATCATCACTATATGATGTCCATTGGTCCTCCACCAATCAGCTGTTTGCTGCCTTGGAAAAAAATACTGACAGAGGAAAGGGTATAATTAAATTACTTTCTAACACGATGTTAGATGTCACTAAAGCCAGCTGACTGGTTGGCTATGAATGGGTAAAATTATGAGGCAGCAGATAATCACTACATCCTGGTCAATCACACTCGTGCAAAAAGCTGTTTTGTGCCAAGGAAAAGATACTGATAGTGATAAGGACCCGCCTAGCCTGGCTCGTGTTTCTGTTTCGGCTGGCTCTTGCCACATACAAGAAAGACAGGTCTAAAATTATCTCACTACCACCAGGAAAAAAATATAAGTAAGGTGGTGTACGGTAGGGTGCAGTACATCCTTCAAAATACTGGACTTTCATTCAAAGATGTTCTGAGAAACCTGAAAGCTTTTTCCAACACATTCATAAATTATAAAACAGCGGAAACATCATTTCTATGTCATACAATGTATTGCAGATCCACATAAGTCCTGAGAGGAGAGGCAAGAATATACCCTCCATGTTCTGCTGCTTATCGTAAAAGTCTACTAAACAGGGCAGAGCAAGGGGACTGGGAATACCCTCTTTTGTATATTCCTCCCATAAAAAGTCAAGTTTTTTGGGGGGCTTTAATGCAACCACCCCCTTATAAGGGGGATTACGGCATTTGTATATAGATAGATAGAAATGTAAAGTGAAGCAAAAGGAAAAGATTATAGTGTGGATGCACTAAAAACAATTTTCTAATATAAAAATAAGTTTACCCTTTCCCAACGAGCTGTCAACAAAAGTAATTACACCTTAGTGTGGGGGTGTAGCTGCTATGCCTCTAATATAAACATAAGTTTACCCTTTCCCAACGAGCTGTCAACTAAAGTAATTACACCTTAGTGCGGGGGTGTTGCTGCTATGCCTCAGTGAAAAAATGTTGTACCGCCTCCCTCGACATTTAGCTGGCTAGTGATTCATTTAAGTACCTCTCAGCTGGTTAAAACATTGACTCTATGTATGGCATCACGACTTCTGATGCCAGATATGAATTTCCTATTCACTTCCTCTTGAGGGAATGGCACCAAATTTGAAATTGTTAGATTGGCAAGTACATCATACTTTCAACTGACCTCAGAGTGAGATATTTCCAATATATCTGATTTGCAGGTAAAGGATTACACAATGTTTAAATGACTTAGGATGATTAACATCAAGTCATATTTTCCATAGGCTTTGCTACACGTGCATCCACCATGGCACCAGCCACCCATTGTGATACTACAGCTGAAGGTATATTGGACTTGAATAGAACTGTCCAGGGCACCTGTACATTAAGTTTTCCTTCCGTTACGGTTCTTTTCCTATGCCTATGTCAACATCGAATATTGCTTAATATTCGTTATCCATCCCTTCACATCTGACAAGTCACATATCTCATCATCTCTGTTCTTCTTTATGTTTTCTTCATGCCCAGGCTCGATGAGGGAAATTGTCTTTGCCTGTCTTGGTATCACACATAGATAAACAAAACAAAACAAACAAAACAAAAACAAAACAAAAACATTTATTTCCATTTTGTACAATGGTTATTCAACATTGATAGTAACTTATAAGTAGACATGTAATTAAACTAACAAATAAGAGGGTTAGACATATAGTTAAATTAAATGTAGCTTTCATAGAAAATAATAATGCTGTAATAAAAATGTTACAATAATGTTAATAATAAAGTAGTATGTATGCCACTAGATACAGGATCGTTATTATCGGCATCATTTCCATATTTGTTTCCTTACAATGAGAATAATTAGTTCTTAATGAGCAGCAACTATTTGTCCAAAAGAAAACTATATAGTTTGCCTTTGAAAGCTGTGAAAGAGGATGCATTTTTAAGATGCTCTGGAATATTATTCCAGAGTGTTGGCCCTTTGATAGTGATCATCTTTGAACCTGCTTCTGTGTTTGTTCTGTGAATAAAGAGCTCACTGCTCTGTCTTGTGTTGGTTCCCCTTATATCCCTGACTGTTTTTAAATCAAATAGCCAGCTAGGATAATGATGGTCCAAAATTTTGAATACAAAAACATAAATAGCATAAGCGACCTTATTTTCTGCCCGCAGCCACCCAAGTTTATTGAGAGCTGGTGTGATGTGGTCATATTTTCTTATTCCTCCCAGGGCAACTCGAGCTGCAAAATTAATAAGCTTCTGTATTCTGTTTATCTGAGTCTTAGTGGTAGCTCCCCTAACAGTTGTGCAGTAATTAATGTGACTTAGGGCTAGAGATTCAACAACAGTTATTCGAGTGGTAGTCTCAAAATTGTCTTTTATACGTGATAAGTACATTAATGTTCCTGTAACCTTTTTGCATACTTTATCTATGTGGGAATCAAACAACATGTGGTTATCAAAGTGAATTCCTAGGTTTTTGACTGTTTTGCTAGGTGTGATAATATTGTCGCAAAAATTAATTGTTGTGTTTTCTGGAATTTGTGCTATGTGGAACCTTGAACCAATAAATATGCACTGTGTTTTACTTTCGTTAATTAACAGCCCAATTTCTTGGAAATAGGTTTTAATTTTTGACAGAGTGTTTTCTGCTCTTAAAGTTAGCTCTGGGAGATTATTAATATCACCACTAAGGAGTAGTTGAGTGTCATCTGCATATTGTACGACTAGGCAGTCAGAAATGAAAGAAGATAGATCATTTACGTAAATGGAGAAGAGGATAGGACCAAGTACTGATCCCTGTGGAACACCAAATGATACATTTTTTGGCACAGAGATAATGTTGTTAAGACGTATGGACTGTTTACGATTAGATAGATACTCGCTAAACCAGCTTGGATCAATATTTAAGTTAATACATTTACTTAAAAGAATTTCATGGTTTACACTGTCGAAGGCTTTTGATAAGTCTAATAAAATTAGTAAAGATATTTTTTTCATATCTATATTATTATATATACTATTCGTAACTTTAAGCAGTGCAATTTCCGTCGAAAGTTTCGGTCTGAAACCGTGCTGGTTAATACTTATTATTCTATTTGATTCTAAATATGACATAAGTTGGCATGCAACAATTTTTTCTAATATTTTAGAGAAAATGGGTAGCAGGGAAATGGGACGATAGTTTGTCACATCTTCTCTGTCCCCCTTTTTATGCAGAGGTATTACATGTGCTATTTTCCAAGAGTCAGGAAACTTTTTAGTAACAATGGAAGTGTTCATAATAGTTAGAATATAGGATGCAATCATGGGTAGAGCATCTTTGATGAACTGAAATGGTATACCATCTGAACCATAAGAGCCAGAGTTTCTTAGGCTCTTTATGGTAAGAATTAGGGTAGCACAATCGATCGGAATTATCTTGAAGTACTCTCTTGTGTTTTCATTGGAAGAATTGTCATTTAAGCAATTACTCATATTCACTGAGTTGATGTTTTCTTGAGTTTTTTCATATGTATTTTTGCCAACGTTAGCAAAATAGTTATTAAAGTTTTCTGCTTTGTCTTTCAACTCCGTAATATTTTCATAACTTTCTGAGGTACTATTTTCATTTGGTATCATGCTTCTTATCACTTTCCATGTTGCTGCTGTATCATGTCTAGAGTCATTAAATTGTTTTTTGTAAAAGTCTTTTTTACTTACACTGATGAGAGATCTGACACGTTTCTTTTCTGTTTTATAACGTTCTCGGAGAGTCATATCATATCTATTCATTTTTAGCTCTTTTTGTATTTGCTTTCTGATTTGCATTGCCTCTTTGATGTCATTAGTTAGCCAGGGGGATGAGGGGCGGGTTATTTTTCTTGTTACAATGGGTGCACAACTATCTAAGCATTCAAGGAAGACTTTTGTTAGAATCTCAACCTGCAAATCGACGTTATATGTGTATTTAATTCTATTAAGTGCATTTGTGTTGTTGATTAATGTTTCACAAAAGATATCAGGGGAGTAATTTTTTAGACACCGGAATGTCTTGAGGAGAGGCTTCCTTTTCGGCTTGTTTATGTTTAGCATAGCAATGTTCAGCTCGTGGTCTGCAATTGGGCAGGGAACTACGTCCCAATAGGGTATACTTTCCACTTTATTTGTTATTATCAGATCTATAAGAGTCCTAGAATTGGGGGTTATGCGGGTCGGTTTTGTCACTATTTGTGTTAACTTTACAGTGTTGATCACCCTTTTCATTTTGTTATCTGCTGAGAGCAAGTCATCATTAAAATCACCAAGTATGTATATGGGTTTATGACGCACACAGATATTTCTGAATGTTTCTAGTAGATGATTGAATGAACTGGTAGGTGCTTTAGGGTGACGGTAAACACACCCTAAAATGAAAGATGGAAGTTTCTGATACTGCACAGTGATCCATAAATCTTCGAGCTCCTCAGTTTTTTCTAAACCTGTGGTTATTTCTGATGCACTAAGATAACTTCTAACATAAATACAAACCCCACCCCCTCGGCCATGGTCATTGCGAAATATTTTAAACTCTGGGATATTCACATATGCAAACCTGATGAAAAAAATCGGGATAATGTAAAAGAAGCTCGACCTCATGCTGCTCTAGCGATAATCACATTTATGAGGCAAGTCTCCAAACCAAATCCAATTAAACCTAACATCACAATTTACAGGGTTCTTAACTTTACATGGGGCTCTCGAGGTTGCTCGTCTTTACGAGATAAAAATAATAAAATTGTACAACCTAACCTAACCTAACTTAAAAATTTACGGCGTTGTTAACCTGACATGGGGTTCTCGATGTTGGTCATCTTAACAAAAGTCCAAAAACATTGTACGAAATAAATCACTTACGTCCTGCAATGATATGCAGATAAATTCTTGAAGCCAAGTTCATTTAAAATGGCAACTCGATGCTCTACCGTCAGAGGACAAAAGTATAAAAGTTGAAGATTTTTTCTAACTTCATCTGGGTCAATTCCATATTTCTGCAAAGTATTTTATTACAATATTATGGAATTTGATAAAATTTTTGTTTATACCAGAATATGTTAGATTTTTTTTTCATAGTTCCTTGTGTCATAATTAATGCCCATACGAATAGGGGTGAACACAGACATGTTGGAGCAGGGGGATTAAGGCTGCATGCCCATCCTAACGCCCCACAGTGGGCTTAAATGAGGGTTTGTCACTTCCTGAGCTGAGGCTCCTACCACTGCTTTACCGGAGCCCCCACAGAATTTATTGAAAGAATTAAATTTCCTATTTGATTGTCAGTAGCGTAATGATTAGAGAGCTCGACTCGAGAAGTGACAAACCCATGCTTGATCCCACAGTGGAGCACTAAGAAGGGCATCAAGCCTTAATTCCCCAATGACAACCAGTCTGTGTCCACCTCTGCTTGAAAGGAGATTAATAGTGACATATGAAAGGGCAAAAAGTTGTAAGTACAAAATTAACTATTAATGCCTATATAAAACACTGTACACAATTCGTATCTACATATCATAGCTCGCAAATTAGTAATTATTCCTGTTTAACCAGCCCTGATAGCTATTAGGTCATTTCTCCCAAATAAATTTATATTCGTAAAATACAAATATTTTTTTCACTATCATTCAATGTCATTATTAATCCCTATTCGAGCGGCTGCAGACAAAGACAGGTTGTAACTTGGGAAACTGACACTGAATGTCCTTCCTAACGCCCCTCAGTGGGATTGAACATGGGTCTGTCATTTCCTGGGTTGAGCACTGTGCTATTGCAGTCCTTTATGTGCAAAATCACTTTAAATAACTTAAATCAGTAACTTCACTATTAATTTGCTCCCACTGTTTATAGATTCATGTACACTATAATACAGTCATTATAACGCATAATAAATATATTCAGTCACGAGATAATGAAGATATTTTTAAGTCATTGACTATGTTAGTAAGGTTCAGGGACGTGTCATCAGTATGATACTGTACGATAATACATTGGCTCACGGTAGGCAGTGCCTACACAGAGTAATTAATTTTCATACTGACGACTCATGCCTGATTAAGTTCAATCTCTCTATCCTTTACCACTATTTCATGTTCAAATGATGCAATTTTATGCATCACAACAATGGGTCAATGGGTCCTCAGGAATAGAGTGGACAAAGATGGCATGGAGCAAGGGGGTCTAAGATTGGATGCCCTTCCTAACATCCTGTAGGTGGGCTCGAACCCACGTCAGTCACCTCCTGACTCGTTAGCACACCACTGAGCTACCGTGGCCAGTTTCATATTCGATTACTGAATTTCATTTTTTCTTAATTTCTTGCCAGATATTCATTACAATGGGGTATTTCTAAATGAATTAAATTAACTAAAGTTATGAAAACAGATTCCAAAATCAACTGAAAAATCCTCTAAAGAACATTATAAAGTTTATCCTTCAACTTTAGATAAAACAAAATGCCTGAGAAATGAAAAACTTATGTATACCTAAAGAAAAAAAGCCAAAACGGTTTGTGGACATGGCAAGAGAAAAAATACACACCACCTGTGGATTTAGGACAGTTTGGTGCAGAGTGCTTTTGGCACAAACCCTATTAGGCATGGCCATTTTGGCGAACCTATTTGCTATGGCCATTTTGATGCAGAACCAATTTGGCTCAGCAGTTATCTTAACCTAATCTAACTGAGGTTAAGCTCAGCGCCAAAAAAGTTTTGTTCTGAAAAGATCCTTTGCCAAAAGTACGTGGCAAAGAGGTCCTACACTGAAAAAGTCCTGCGCCAAAAGTGGTCTGCATAAAAATGGATCTTGAGGAGAAATGGGCCATACCGACCATGTAATGATGTCACGCCTCACACCAAAATATCCTCGCAGAGTCACCCTGTGGATGCCAGAGAGTGACGATGGGAATTGTGGCTGCACTTTATCATAAAGGAACTAAAAGGAGTGATTAAAGTATATCACATTCAGGTGAATGTGTGTGCATTGACTCGCCCATCCACTGTAGTAGGGGAAGTGCCACCACTGTATATGTATATACTGTATGTACAATGGCAAGTAACTATAGGTGAATATGTGTGCACTTTGACTCTGCCACCCCATTTACTAGGGGCTTTGCCACCACTGTACAGTACATGTATACTGTACTGTACAAATCTATCTATATACATGAGCCATTTTCCCCTTATAAGGGAAGTGGCTGAGTCAAGACAATATACTCTGACCCTTTGGGAAGAGAAAATACAGAGGAGGGGATTCCCAGTCCCCTCGCTCCACCTCATTTAGTCAACTCTACAATATGCAGGGGAACACATAGGAAGTATTCTTGCCCCCCTCCCTCTAGGGGTAAAAATTTATATAACAATGTATAAGTACAATGGCAATTAACTATAGGAGACTTACCTTGAGAGTTTGGATATTTCGAAACAGGTCACACTTGTGCACCTCCTGCAGACGAGGTTCTTTTTTCATCAACTCATGAGCTCTGCCTTTGCTTATACCTGAAAGAGTAATTATAACTATTTATTCATCATGAAATTTACCACAGCTGATGCCTGAATTCAATCATATCTATTACAACACAGACGCCCCCCCAAGTTACGAATGAGTTACGTTCCAATGTTCATTTGTATACTGACTTTTTTGTAAGATTGATATTTTGAATGTGCAGTACTGTACTGGGGGTACAGTATATATCAACCAAACATTCCTACATCACGTACGTAACATAATAAGTTGTGTTAGAACATAATACATTTGTTTTCTTATGCTACAGACACATGATCTCTTCTATTAGCTTCCCCCATTACTTACTAATAATAATAGACTGCATGGGAACTGCCCTTTTCACATATTCATATCTCCGAATGTTCATAAGTTGGGGAGTGTCTATATTCCTTTTTTTTTTGTTGACAGATGACAATTCTGTCAGTGTGGCAAGTGGTGAAGCTCATGACATTGATCCCTAAAGCCATGGCTTTACAGCCCGCCATGGTCTGAGAATAGCAAGGGTATTTACCCAGGGTAATGGTCACACTTGCCCAAACCAAACACATTTGCAAGAAGCACTGGCCTCGGCCTAGCCCTAAGGAGAAAAGGGAGTCCATAACGTAAAACCATTAGTTCCCAAACATCATATTCTACAAATTTGCTCAAATATATGCTAACAATGCTAAGAAACTTAGCCTAATCTAACCTTACCTAAATTACCAAATCTAACCTTCATTTTGCGAATAAAAATTACAGACAATCAAACACAATCTCTAAACAAAAAAAGAAAACTTATGTTTTACCAAACAAAATAACCTAACCTAACCAAGCCTAACATTTATTTTAAGAATAAAAGTTAAGGACAATCAAGCACAATCTCTCTCTCATAAAAAAGAGAAAACTTGTTTATGCTTTACCAAAAAATTCTGATAGCAGCGGTAGTCTTGCTTCAGTGTTGAGACTTAACTTCTCAAATTTTGGATTAGAACTTGACACCTCCTCGGGACTCTCTTGAGATTGGGTCTTCGTATACCACTTTGCCTCTATAAATCTACATGTATTCAAGATGATGGCCTTTTTCTGAAATCTGTAACCCTGAAAAACACAAATATAGGTTTTTGTGCAGACAAACCTTCAGACATTTAAGCTAGGCACAAATCAATTTTTATTTCCCAGATTTTTATCCAAAAATTCTCAAAACTTATAGTGAAGTACTGCCAGAATTACAAAAGTAAGTATATTATTTTTCAGTGGGTGTGTACTTTCACTCGACCACCCCACTTCCAGTCATCGTATATGTGTGTGCCTGTACGTATAACTTGAGTTCTAGACAGAATGTGACTATCTAAATTTTCATAAATTTCTTAACATTACTAAAAATGTTGGTTGTTTTGGAACATGGTGAGAGATGGGAGACTAATTTGGTGTGGGTATGTGCCGAGGAGGGACGAAGAGTATGTTATGAAAAGGATGCTGAGGATGGAAATCCCTGGCAAGAAAGGGAGAGGTTTGCCAAAGAGGAGTTTTGGGATGTGGTGAGGGAGGCCATAAGTTGAGTGATGTGGGGGAAGAGGATGCGGGTTAAAGGGTGGTATGGAGAGGTAAGACGGAGATGGTTTGATCACATACTGAGAAGGGATGAGGGATTAGTTGGGAGAAGAATCCTGAGGATGAAGCTGCCAGGCAGGAAGCTTTATGGATGTGGTGAGGGAGGAAATGATGGTGTATGGGGTGACAGAAGAGGATGCAGGGGATAAGGTGAAATGGAGATGACTGATCCGCTATGGTGATCCCGAATCGGGGAAACAAACTGATGACTAAACATTTTGATAAGGTATATCAAACATATCAATATAAAAGCCAAGTGACCTGTACTGGGTAACCGTGTAAAAAACTTACCCAGGATGAAATGCATTGAAAAGTATGAGACATGGTCATTTGGTATATGTTCACAGAGGTTATGTGATATTAGAACCAATCATTTCAATATTCTTTAAGCACAGCAAAAATGAACAGATTTCTTCAATTGATATGGGTCAAGAAACCACCGATACAGCCATCTGAAATGAAAGGAAAAAATTATATAAAAATATAATATATATATATATATATATATATATATATATATATATATATATATATATATATATATATATATATATATATATATATATATAAAACCAAATAAGAACATTACATATGTGAAAACATGAATTTTTTTTTTTTTTTACCCCGACCGGGACTTGAACCTAGGACTTAAAATTACTAAGTCAAGGCGCTACCAACTACACCACAGAAGGTTAAAAGGAATCAGAGCTTATAGCTGCTATATTTAGGAATGAACGCATTCTATCTGAATGCCACTATGTTCATATTACAGATTCCCCAACCTCACTCGTGTAATATGAACATAATGGCATTCAGATAGAATGCGTTCATTCCTAAGTATAGCAGATATAAGCTATAAGGTCTGATTCCTTTTAACCTTCTGTGGTGTAGTTGGTAGCGCCTTGACTTAGTAATTATAAGTCCTAGGTTCAAGTTCCGGTCGGGGTAAAACAAATTATTCATATATATATATATATATATATATATATATATATATATATATATATATATATATATATATATATATATATATATATATATATATATATATATATATATCATTCAAGCATTTAATACCACTTGATCAAACATATGTGTGTGCGCAAAATCAAGTGTTTGTTACGTTCCTATACATTTAGGTCAGAAAAATAAAGACCTAGAAATATGGCAGGATTAGGTCTTGAGATGATGGGAGATCAGTTTTTTTAAGGAAAGGGCATAAAAGGTAAGGAAGACAGACGGAGAAAGAGCCTAAATAGCTTGGGAAGAGAATCGTCACCTATTTAATATACAGTATTCTTGCTGTTCATTCAGTCTACAGTATAGACAAAAGTCACAATCTACCTTATAAGGTGATGGTTGAGTCAAAGCAAAAACTGTACTTGGAGAGAGGAAAATACGAAGAAGGGGGTGCTATACCGCTTTGCTAACACAACTCCTTATGCATGCCACATAGAGTGAACAAAATCAAGCCAATACAACACTAATAATCCAATACCAGGCTCTGGGTTTCCCTGACTTAGTATTGTCCCTTCATATAGGTTTTATTTTCGTTCACTAGTGTTTATCACAGTATGTGTGGCCAAGTGGCAAAGCTCACAACTGATTCTTGAGGCCCATCACAGTCTGAGTAATGGTCACACTCTCCAAAATCGAAGTCCTTCGCAAGAAGGCACCGTCCTAGCCCTTAAGAGAAAAGGGAGTCTGTGACGTAAAACCGATGACAATACCTGGGCTATCAAAGAATGTTGTTATCACTTTACATAAATTCAATCTGGCTCTTGTTGCTTGAGCGCATCTAATCCCCATGGAGTGTCAAGAATTTCCCCGGCTCCAACGCCACTCAGAACTGTAATCCTTTTATCTATGATCCGGTTTTACGTCTAGGACTCCCTTATCTCAGTAAGAGCTAGGAAGGTACCTAATTTTAAAGGATTTTGGTTTTAAGTGTGACCATTAACCCGAATGAATGCCATTTCTACCCAAACATCATAGAACTGGAAATCTTTTATCTATACGTTGTATTTTTGCACTTATACACCACTAACGTCGAATTTATACGTAATATAAATGCTTATAACGAACATTTCGTTGTTGTTCACTGGATAAACTCTCTGTATTGCTATAATATTCAATATGGAACCATTTTTGGTATTTTCTTGGTAGTAGTAGTAGTAGTAGTATAGAGGGGCGGGATATGCCTTTTGCAACGGCTCACAAGTCTTGGTTTGCTTTGCCAGATTGTTTGTGCGGTTTTTATTATTTGATTTCTTTTTCTACAAATTCTTTTTATATTTTTCTCTCTTTCTTTGACGTCTTTTTCACTACAATATCTAAATAACAATATATTAGCAATTATTTCAATTTTCTTTTCTATATATGGTGGTGCTAAAATACTATATGCTGTTCTTATTTGTGCATATGTTTCAAAAAATATTAGAAAATGTTCTAGGCTCTCTTCACATTGGTTCGCAATGTTTGTAAGCGAGATCTAGGGGGGGGGGGTTATTGCGGTCTTTGACGGGGTCACGAACAATAACAATTTAAGAAGAAGATGAAATGACGACTATGGCGTATTAATCTCTCTCTCTCTCTCTCTCTCTCTCTCTCTCTCTCTCTCTCTCTCTCTCCCGTTTGGGATAAGAATACTCCCTCCGTGTTCGCCCGCGTGTCTTAAAAGTCGAGTAATTTGGGCGGAGTGAAGGGACTTGGAATCTGCTCCTTTGTATTTACTTTATAAGGGAGAATAAGGCTCTTGTATATAGATAGAGATTATTATTATTATTATTATTATTATTATTATTATTATTATTATTATTATTATTATTATTATTATTATTATTATTATTATTATATATTATTATTATTATAATTATTATTATTATTATTATTATTATTATTATTAGTAGTAGTAGTAGTAGTAGTAGTAGTAGTAGTAGTAGTGGTGGTGGTGGTAGAAAATTAGTTATATAATATTCATATTTTTAATATTATTGTACTTTTACTCCAGATTTAGGCAGGCTAGGTCAGGTGGGTTTAGTCTCTTTTCCATAGGGAAAAAACACTCTTCTGTATTTTCTTCCAACAAAGAGTCAAAATATTTTGCTTTGACCCAACCACAACCCCTAAAATGACTCCATCTCTGTCGCAAACCTCTCCCATCCATGGGTCGGTAGGAGGGGTAGCCATTAGGAGACTTAAACAGAAAATCAAGAATTTAGAGGCAATGGTTATAAGCCTTGATGATAAAATTCGGAATATGGATGGAGAAATGAAAGAGAATGAAACACTCAGAGAGCATATAAGATCTTTGGAGGAAGCAAATAAAGCACAAGGGCAGGAGAGAAAGGAACTAGAAAAAAGAATAAAGAAGCTGGAAGGGGAAAAGAGTCAACTAGAATCTAAAATTTCTAAACAAGAAGATAAAAACAAACAGCTGAATGACAACCTAAAGGAATTAGATGTTAGTTCACTGCTCTCTTCTGAGAGAGACGAGATTGCTGCTTGGAATGTCCAGATTAAGGAAAACATTGAACAGTTCAGAAAAGAGTTCCAGGAGCTGAATATAGAAAATGGTGCCATGAAAACTTCCTTTGCTGATGCACTAAAGGGGAATGTGGCAGTAAAAGAGGCTGTAAAGGTGGTGGCACTGGAAAACATACAAACAGTTGACTATAAAGAGACAGTAATCGAAAAAATGAAAGACGTTGTGATGGAAAGGGCAAACCCACTCATCAGACAGGCACTTGATAAGGAGAAGACAGTGGTAATCTCAGGCATAAGCGAATCCCAGGAGCCAACATGGCAGGGGAGACTTGAAGAAAATAAAGCTAGGGTTGTAGACCTGATAAGAAAGCTTGGAGTAGTTTGTGGTCCTGAGGATATTGTAAACATACACCAACTAGGTAAATATTCGAGGGAAGGAAAGCCGAGACCAACAAAAGTAACCTTTGAGAGAGGGGAAACATGTAGGAAAATATTGTTGAGAAAAAAAAATCTAAAAGACCTTCAAGAATTCAAAGAAGTATTCATTAGACGATACAGAACACAGGAAGAGATGGGAAAGATCAAAAACTTGTTGCAAGAGGCAAGAAGGTTAAATGAGGAAAGAAATGAAGAGAAGAAAAATTTTCATTACAGAGTTCTTCCAGACAAAGGGGAGATAAAGAAGATAATGACAGAAGATCAGGGGATGGGGCCTCATTAAGATTGTTATACACAAATGCTGATGGATTAGCTGGTAAGGCAGTAGAATTAAAAGATAGGATTCACAACAGTAAGGCAGATATAGTAGCAATTACAGAGACTAAGTTGAGTGAGGACATAAACAGTGTCACAGTTTTTCCTAAGGGCTTCAGAATATTAAGGGTTGAAAGATCTGAGAGGACTGGTGGAGGGATAGCACTGCTCATAAGTGAAAGGATTCAAGTTGAAGAAATAAACTTGGCTATAGAAAGTGAGTTCAAGGAATTTCTTGTTGCTCGCATAAATACTGGGTCAGAGAGCATTATAATAACTGTTGTATACAACCCACCAAGGAACCAAAATAGGCTTGAAGTTTATGAGGAAAGTCATATAGGTACTATTGAAGTCATAAACTCAGTTGTTAACATGGCACGGGAAAAAAATGTAGGATTTTGATTATGGGAGATTTTAATCATAAAGAGATAGATTGGATAAATCTTGACCCACACAGTGGTGAGGACTCATTCGGGGCAAGATTCCTAGATTGCGTACAAGGGAATTTCCTACACCAACATGTAATGGAACCAACAAGGGCCAGGGGTGGGGATGAACCATCACTACTTGATCTAGTGTTCATGGATATTGTGTTGGATATTGAAAATATTGAGTATGAACCACCAATTGGAAAGAGTGACCACTGTGTGTTGTTGATGGAGTATATCATTGAAGATATTCTTCCTGAGAGTAGAGGCACTGAGGACATGAGGAGGAACTATCCGAAAGGAGATTACATCAAAATTAATGAGCTTTTTGCAGTTATTGACTGGAGAACCTTATTTTACAACAAATCTGTACAAGAAATGTATGACATCTTTTGTGAGAAATATGGGAAGATAGTAGATTGCTGCATACCTGTCACCAAAGTAGGTGTAATTCATGCCAGAGAGAAATGGTTCGATAATGGGTGTAAAAGAGCTAAGGAGTGGAGAGACAAATGCTGGAAAAGGTATAGGAGGAGAAAAAACATAAATGCCTGGCAAACCTACAAAAGAGCAAGAAATGACTACCTAAGTAAAAGGAGAGAGGCAGAGAGAGACTATGAGAGGGACATCACCAGGAAGGCTAAAGAAAATCCCAAGCTTTTCCACAGCTTTATCAGAGGAAAACTGAAGGTAAAAGAACAGGTTTTAAGGCTAAAGAGAGCGTATGGAAGCATCACTGAGACGGATGAAGAGATCTGCAAAGAATTGAACAAGGAGTTTAAGTCAGTATTTACAGTAGAAAATACCCCACCCCCTCAGATTGCATTGATAGAAGCTCAAGGGCCGGTATTAGAGAACATCAACCTTACAGCCACAGAGGTATGCAAAGCGCTGATGGATTTAGATGTTCATAAAGCTACAGGTCCTGATGATATATCCCCTCATGTGCTTAAAAAATGCGCAAACACAATATCAGTGGCACTAAGTATCATATTTAAGGAGTCACTGGAGTCGGGGGAGATTCCAAGATGCTGGAAACAAGCAAATGTGATACCTATCTTCAAAAAGGGAAGGAGGGATACGGCTCTGAACTATAGACCAGTTTCCTTGACCAGCATAGTTTGCAAAGTTATGGAGAAACTACTAAGGGAACATATCTCTCTTCACTTGGAATCCTTCAACGTTTTGTCAGTGAGGCAACATGGCTTCAGAAAAGGTAGATCAACAGTAACAAACTTATTAGAATTTTATGATGAGGTAAGCCAAATCTTACAGGAAAGAGAGGGCTGGGCAGATTGCATATTCCTAGACTTCCAGAAAGCGTTTGACACTGTTCCACATGGGAGACTAATTAGGAAGCTGCAATCAATGGCGAGAATAGGTGGAAATGTTTTGGAATGGATAAAAACTTACTTAGAAGGAAGGGAACAGAGGGTTAGAGTAAGACACTCAGTGTCTGAATGGAGAAGAGTTAGTAGTGGAGTTCCACAGGGTTCAGTTTTAGGGCCACTTTTGTTCCTTGTATATGTAAATGACCTACCAGAGTCTGTAAATTCATTCATGAATATGCTTGCAGATGATGCAAAGATTGTGAAGAAAGTAAAAAACGAGAACAATGGTAGAGAACTTCAGGAGGATCTAAATAATCTGCATGAGTGGTCAGAAAAGTGGCTAATGAAATTCAATACTTCAAAATGTGAGGTAATGAGAATGGGTACAAGTGCAAGAAGGCCCAAGCTTGACTACTCGGTGGCTGGAGTACAACTTCAAGAGACAGAAAATGAGAGAGATCTAGGAGTAAACATACTGGCAGATTTGTCTCCAGAAATACATATAAATGGCATAGTAAGGGCAGCATATGCATTCTTATCAAATGTAAGGGTAGCCTTCAGGCACATGGACAAGGAAATGTTCAGAAATATTTATGTAACCTATGTGAGGCCAAAACTCGAATATGCAGCCCCCTTTTGGAATCCGCACTTGAAAAAGCACATAGCTAAGCTTGAAAAAGTTCAAAGACATGCCACGAAACTGATGCCAGAAATACGCAATCTCAGTTATGATGAGAGACTGAGGGAATTAGACTTGCCATCACTCGAAGCTAGAAGAGTGAGGGGGGATATGGTGACAGTCTTTAAATTCCTTCATGGTTATGATAGAGTGGATAGTAATCGATATTTTGATATGGCTGGCTCTAGAACTAGAGGTCATAGTTTGAAGCTTCGTAAGAAAACTTCTTTGCAGGATGTAAGGAAATACTTTTTCAGTGTAAGAGTAGTTGATAATTGGAATTGGCTAAGCGAGGAGATAGTTAATACTATCTCAATCCATAGTTTTAAGGATAGGTATGATAAGTATCACTAAGTCTAAATTGGAAGCGATCAGGAGACGGGAAGATACGAGCATTGGGCTCTTTCCCGTAAACACAATTAGGTAATCACACACACACACACACACACACACACACACACACACACACACACACACACACACACACATACACACACACACACACACACACACACACATGTGCTTAAAAAATGCGCAAACACAATATCAGTGGCACTAAGTATCATATTTAAGGAGTCACTGGAGTCGGGGGAGATTCCAAGATGCTGGAAACAAGCAAATGTGATACCTATCTTCAAAAAGGGAAGGAGGGATACGGCTCTGAACTATAGACCAGTTTCCTTGACCAGCATAGTTTGCAAACTTATGGAGAAACTACTAAGGAAACATATCTCTCTTCACTTGGAATCCTTCAACTTTTTGTCAGTGAGGCAACATGGCTTCAGAGAAGGAAGATCAACAGTAACAAACTTATTAGAATTTTATGATGAGGAAAGCCAAATCTTACAGGAAAGAGAGGGCTGGGCAGATTGCATATTCCTAGACTTCCAGAAAGCGTTTGACACTGTTCCACATGGGAGACTTATTAGGAAGCTGCAATCAATGGCTAGAATAGGTGGAAATGTCTTGGATTGGATAAAAACTTACTTAGAAGGAAGGGAACAGAGGGTTAGAGTAAGACACTCAGTGTCTGAATGGAGAAGAGTTAGTAGTGGAGTTCCACAGGGTTCAGTTTTAGGGCCACTTTTGTTCCTTGTATATGTAAATGACCTACCAGAGTCTGTAAATTCATTCATGAATATGTTTGCAGATGATGCAAAGATTGTGAAGAAAGTAAAAAACGAGAACAATGGTAGAGAACTTCAGGAGGATCTAAATAATCTGCATGAGTGGTCAGAAAAGTGGCTAATGAAATTCAATACCTCAAAATGTAAGGTAATGAGAATGGGTACAAGTGCAAGAAGGCCCAAGCTTGACTACTCGGTGGCTGGAGTACAACTTCAAGAGACAGAAAATGAGAGAGATCTAGGAGTAAATATACTGGCAGATTTGTCTCCAGAAATACATATAAATGGCGTAGTAAGGGCAGCATATGCATTCTTATCAAATGTAAGGGTAGCCTTCAGGCACATGGACAAGGAAATGTTCAGAAATATTTATGTAACCTATGTGAGGCCAAAACTCGAATATGCAGCCCCCTTTTGGAATCCGCACTTGAAAAAGCACATAGCTAAGCTTGAAAAAGTTCAAAGACATGCCACGAAACTGGTGCCAGAAATACGCAATCTCGGTTATGATGAGAGGCTGAGGGAATTAGACTTGCCATCACTCGAAGCTAGAAGAGTAAGGGGGGATATGGTGACAGTCTTTAAATTCCTTCATGGTTATGATAGAGTGGATAGGGATCGATATTTCGATATGGCTGGCTCTAGAACTAGAGGTCATAGTTTGAAGCTTCGTAAGAAAACTTGTTTGCAGGATGTAAGGAAATACTTTTTCAGTGTAAGAGTAGTTGATAATTGGAATTCGCTAAGCGAGGAGGTAGTTAATGCTATCTCAATCCATAGTTTTAAAGACAAGTATGATAAGTATTACTAAGTCTAAAAATGGAACCGATCAGGAGACGGGAAGATACGAGCTTTGGGCTCTTTCCCGTAAACACAATTAGGTAATCACAATTAGGTAATCACACACACACACACATCAGACAGGCTCTTGATAAGGAGA
>JAXCGZ010015704.1:42500-50000 GCA_037179515.1 Halocaridina rubra | reverse complement strand
TTATTTTCTAGTATATGTATAATATTGAAAATTCAGTAATATTTATATTGCTAAAAAAATCATCTAACGACGATCTTTCAGACTGAAAAAACTGCCTAGTACACAATTAGTTCGCAATAAACCTACAAAAGAAAAGATTTATTGTCATATACACACACATGCATAAGTGTGTTTGTGTGTATGTGTCTGTTTGTCTACTAAGCCCAAAATATTGGCTGAGATTTTATTTTCCAAGCTGTTCCTTTGCTGTCCCTCCTTCCAGAAGGAAGGTTGTACGGACACTGAACCGAATATCGCGCGTTTCCTGGTTCTAGGTGGAAGGAGATCAGTCATAAAAGACATATTCCTTGCATGACAAGCAGTTCTTAAAGCAAGAATGCATGACTAAAGGGTTTTCCACCTCAAAAACACAAATACACGTCTTCGTCATAATTAGGCCCGCTTTGTGTTGCTGAATGTGAGTTTGTTTTATTTATGTAGTAATTGTTCATAAATGTGTGATGAAAAATAGGTATATAGGAATGAATACATAGCGAAGGATATACGAAAGAGTGACAGTGAGTGTGCCGACGGCATTGTATGAAACAGAGACTTGGAATGTAAGTAAGAAAAGACCAAACTGAATATAATGGAGATGAGATGTTTAAGAAGTATGATAGATGTGTCTAGAATAGATAGTGTGTGGAATGAAGAGGTGAGGTGGAGAACGGGTGTTGAAAGAATGCTGTCGGATAAGTTCGATCAGAGTGTGTTGAGATGATTTAGACATAAATAAGGAAAGATGAACGAATAGCAAGAGGAGTGTGGAGAGCTGAGGTAATTAGAGTAAAATAGGAGGATCTATAGTAAGAGGATTGATGGAGTGAAAAGAATATTGGATGCACGTGGTATATCATTGAAGCAAGGGAGAGAGAACGCAAGAGATAGGAATGGATGGCGATATAGTGCATAGGTGACGCGGAGCAGAGGGATCTCTCGCACCTGCCAACACAGTAAACTGGGACAGGTGGGTTTGGGGGAGTCGCCATGTGATAATGCGTTGGGGGTAAACCAGCTGCAGCTGTTAGGTCTCACGGCAGATCTTTTTCCACTTACCCTGTGGATGACCTTAGTAGATTTGTGGGGGGAATTGAGTCAACCCTTTAGATACAAGGAGCTGAGAGAAATGATCTAGGTATGTTTGGTTTTGGTGAATGTGAGTGCTTTAACTCTGCAACCCCTCTTGTAAGGGGGATGTATATACTCAGTTTTACGTCATGGACTCCCTTTTCTGTTAAGGGCCAGGACGGTGTCTTCTTGCGAAGGATTTTGGTTTTGGCAGATACTGCCGTTACCGTGAGTGAATGCCCTTTCTAACTCTGACCGTGGCTGCCTAGAACCCACGACCTGCCGAATCAAAGCCGCGAGCCTTACCACTCTGCCACGGTGGCCACACTATGTATATATATTTTTTTAACAATACAGAATAATCGCTTTTTCAGATTTTTACGATATAGCTGGAATACCCCGATCAAGTGAAAATTCGGGACCCCATTTGTTAAAAGTTCGTACTCTACCTAACCTAACCGATTTTTAATCTGCTTTTGTAGTTGGCATATATAATACTAGTGTGTTTTTAAAGCAAGAATCACTATGTAGTATAAATAATAATAATAATAATAATAATGATAATAAATGATAATAATAATTATTATAATAATAATAATAATGACATTAAATACAGATGTGTTAATTGCCCGATTTTAGCATGAATAATAAAAGGACTGCAGAGTCATTGTAAAATAATAATGTGATAAAATAATGATTATGGAAAGAATGATGAGCATTGTGCTTGTATATATATGTGTGTGTGTGAGTGTGTGTGTGTGTGTGTGTGTGTGTGTGTGTGTGTGCGCGCGTGCAGGGTCTACGAAAATTATCTTTACAGCCGTCTGCTTTCAATAGTCACCCACAAAGTATATATTAATCCCATGTTGTGTCATTTAACACGATATATTGATTTTTGGTGCTTAAAAAATTTTTAGTTTATACTTTTTTTTCCCACCTACAATTTTTACTAAGTTTTGACACGTTTAATTCATTTTCAAATAATCCAAAAAAAAGTCTGCACATGAGAAAGCAAACGTATGTTGAATGGTTCATTGAAACCCAATCAGACTTCCAAGTCCAATGATGGTTTAGAACTTATTGCAACATAACCTGTCCATCAAAGAAAGAACTCACAGGGTGTTTTGTTTGGAGATTTGGGCCGGGCAAAGAATAACACCTCCACTTCTTGTTCTTGTTCGTATGGTGGTTCTTGATGGAGTTCTGCTGTAATTAGTTCTAAACCTGCGTTGGAACTGTGTATCTGATTTTGTGTCTATAAACCATTCAACATTCTGTGCCATCTTGATGTGTTTTAATTCTGGATCAACTGAAAAAGAAAATAAGTGCCGTAACTTGGTACAATCTTTGGTTACAAACAAAATTAACAAATAAAAAGAATTTGGTACAAACATAGAAGTCTTTATGCAGAAAAGTTATAAAACTTAATCTTTAAAATGCCACAACACCGCAAAAAAATTAAAAATAAAAAAATCCTTGTAGGGTTCAGCGATGCACTGAACACTGAGTTCAGTATTTTTGAACATAGTAATTAGGTCAGTATGAAGGTTTTTTTTTTTTAAGTTCAGCACCACTTTGGTCATTTTGAACATGACCATAGTGTCAAAAAATACAGAATACAGTATTTTATGTTCTTGTAATGAGACAATGCTTATGATTTATTTTTAAATACTATTGCTGATTTATTTTGTTCAGTTAAGGAGCTAAGAGCACTGATTGGGATGAATTTGCTTTTGGTGAATGCTTATGCGCTTAGACTTGGCCATCCCTTTACAATGGGGATTGAGGTCATTACATATGTATGTATGTATGTATGTACTTTTGTCCTTTGAGTGTGTGCGTATATACATATATATTTTTTTTCTTTGCTGACTGCAGAAGAGTCCTAGTAGTTGCATCATCATCATTATTATTATTATTATTATTATTATTATTATTATTATTATTATTATTATTATTATTGTATAGTACAGTTTTTTAATTCAGAGTGAAAAACTGAAGCTAACTTTTTTTAATGTTTATTTAATATTGATTTTATTGTTGTTAACGGCAAAGTTTTTTTTTTTATTTGAGTTAAAGGGATCTTTTGTTTTAATTATTTACTCGTTTATTTACTGACTTTTTTTTTTTATTAAGAAGAAGAATATTTATATGTAAATAGATACATTTGGACTTCGAAGCGCTTAAGTGTACCCAGAGCTCTTACGAGTACCAATACTTCTAATGACGTGTACCTCTTTGCCTTTAATGAAGAGCTTATTATTATACTCGTAAGCGCTACATTGCAATGCATTTACCTTTTCGTCGTAGGCCGTTTATATATCTCCACCTGTCTATCTATCTGTCTGTCTGTATATCTCTCAGTTTATCTGTCTATATGTCCCGTAGTCAGTTTACATATCTCCACCTGTCTATCTATCTATCTATCTATCTGTCTTTCTGTATATCTTTCAGTTTATCTATCTATTTGCTTCTCTAATTAGTTGTCTATCAGTCCATGCGATAACGCATACACATGTGAAAGAACCTAATCCCTCCACCTCCTGGCCGGATTATTTTTTTCTCTGACAATTAGATCTTTTCTGAAAACTTTGAATGTATTTAGCGAGTTTTGTATGTACTTCATGTGTTTTGAAAGACCTCCTCCAACGTACATAACAGTCATTGTGCAAACCGTCCGTTCATCCATTCGTCCTCTTTTTAGGAAGGAAAGAATATCGTTGGATGTGGTAACACTGTTGTCTTATGTAATTGTGGTATAGACGGAGGGCGAAAGTGCCGTCGGAGTGTAAGAGGGCTTAGACTCACTCACTCGCTAGCGGCTATTGCAATAGGCTGAATTTAATGTTTAGTTCGATTCTTTTTGTTTAAACTGTTCAGATATATATATATATATATATATATATATATATATATATATATATATATATATATATATATATATATATATATATATATATCCTTTTTCTTGACTACCGTGATATATTTACCCTGTAGCAACATGTCTGTGGACAATAATAATATGCTGTATATTTTGATACTTACCCTGTTATCTTGGAATGAAAGTCAGGTTAGGTTAGTTAAAAGAGACTTACAGGTTGTGAGAGAATGGCAGCTCATGTGTTTTTTTTTTTTATTGTTTAAGCTGCTCTTAATTGGAATTTTAGCTGAATAGAATGGCTGTTTTTTTTTCTTTTCTTTTTTAAAGTGTTCCTAAATGGAATGTTTGGAAGATAGAATGCCTGTCTTTTAAGGATTTGGTTGAAGTTCATCTTATATGGTGTTTTTCCTGTAAAAATGAATTAGAGATAATAACAGTGTTGCTAAATGGAATTGCAATATTGCTTAGTAAAATAACAGTTTTGCCTCAGGAATTGAGTATTTTTAGTTATTTTTATATAGATATATATATATATATATATATATATATATATATATATATATATATATATATATATATATATATATATATATATATATATATATAGATATTTTTCCCAACAGAAAAAAGAGTATACATGGCCATTTTTAGGTTTGATTAAGTTAATATATAATAAACCTTATCTATATATGTAACAAAGGATTAATAGCAATTGAGATTAGCTTTACTAGTCAGGGAGAGCTTAGCTATATTTGATCCATTGAAACATTTAAAATGGCTACTCTTTTAGATGAAATATGCACTCTGATTGATGAAATAATCATTTTGGCTGATAAAATGGCCATTCTGAGATGCATAATACCTATTTTAGGTGATATAATGCTTGATAAAATAGCTATTCCATTATTCACTTTTTCACTTAACGAAGGCTGAATTGTGCTGAAAAACATCTAGAATGACCCCAGCAACACCTTACAGTGAACTCATCAAGTTACTTAGCTGATAGAGGTTAGCGCAAGAGGTACCCCACTACCCTACTTTTTTTTTTTTTATCTCCCCCTAAGATGTGTTGATGATGCTCTACAAATTATAAGGGAGTTGAAGTCGTGACTTGCCCACTGATCTAGAAGGGATTGCAGTGAGAAATAATTTGTGTGCTCGCCATATATATATATATATATATATATATATATATATATATATATATATATAGTGTGTGTGTGTGTGTGTGTGTGTGTGTGTGTGTATGTGCGCGCGCGCGCGCGATGCATACCAGAGTGAAAGGAAAACGTAGATTATCATTATCATCAGCTGTATGTAATGAAAGGGGAATCGCTAAATATCGTAATAATAATGCTAATAATAATAATAATAATAGTAATAATAATAATAATAACATGAACAATAATAATAATAATAATAGGCTGAACATGAAAAAGATCATATTAATATTAAATAGCATATGCCAATGAAAGCGATAGATCATTCTTACAGCATCTCTTGGCCAGATCCTCGTAAGGATAATAAGGAAAGAGAAATGGGTTTTGGTTTTGTGATAGCTCCTGTCAACTCGGTTGTCTCAGTGAGAATACCTTTAAGCGTGTGGGATAGCTCCTGTAAACTCAAATGTCTCAGTGAGAATACCATTAAGCGTGTGGGATAGCTCCTGTAATCTCAAATTTCTCAGTTAGAATACCATTAAGCGTGTGGGATAGCTCCTGTAAACTCAAATCTCTCAGTGAGAATACCATTAAGCGTGTGGGATAGCTCCTGTCAACTCAAATCTCTCAATGAGAATACCATTAAGCGTTTGGGATAGCTCCTGTCAACTCAGATTTCTCAGTGAGAAATACCATAAAGCGTGTAGGATAGCTCCTGTCAACTCAGATGTCTCAGTGAGAATACCATTAAGCGTGTGGGATAGCTCCTGTCAACTCAGATTTCTCATTGAGAATACCATTAAGCGTGTGGAAAAGATAAAGAACTGCAAATATAAGTGCAGAAATGCTTGCTCTTTATATATTGTAAGTTAAGAAATAAATAGATAAAGTACATTAATACTGACCTTAGGGATAAAATATTTTAATTTTAAGCATAGCGCTTTTCTAAATATACTGCAGTTTTCCTGAGATTAGAGGGAGTTGGGTTGAATCTGGAGTGCTATATGAGATGCAGATCATAATAGAATTGTATTTTGTGTGTGTGCTTTTGATTAATATATGATCATACATACACATATGCATGCATACACATTGCATCATAGGCCAAGGTCACGCTTAATATTAAAATGTGGACATAAGCACATACAAAAATATGATAACATATGATCATAATCACTCGAGTCTCTTTTGTGTTCGCTTGAATGAACTGGAACATGACAAAGAGAATGTGATTAATAATGATGTGCTTTGATTTCCCTAGCGTTTCACTCTTTAGGTCAAAGTTCAAGGTCACAAGCTTTGTTAATACAGTGACTTGTAGCTCATTACTCCATAAACTTCCCCTCTAAGCTTTTTTTTTTCTTTTATGAAGCTGTTTATGTCATTGGCATCAAAATTGAATATGACCTATTGTTAACCCTTCTGGAATTAATAGGCCAATCAGGGTAGCTAGTGATACAATTAAGATACGTTGATGTCATTACTACAGACAATTAGGTGTTTAGCTTGACTAAGCTGAAACAAGACGTTGTTTCATGTTTTCACATACAATAATGTGTTCATTCGAGCACGCCTTAATGTATTAAACATGAAATTAATTTTCTTTTACGAGTGTGTATTTTAGTATTTTCATTCAAAGAGTAAAGGTCAACGCATTTATAAAATGCAGCGAGACAGATGGTATGGTCTCATCGCTGTAATTATTGATGTGCAAAAACAATTATTATTAGATAATAATGAAATTACTAAAAACAATCTTGTAATTATATTATTGTTATTATTACTATTATTA
The DNA here is from genome assembly GCA_037179515.1 of Halocaridina rubra. Lineage (NCBI taxonomy): Eukaryota > Metazoa > Arthropoda > Malacostraca > Decapoda > Atyidae > Halocaridina > Halocaridina rubra. The sequence goes on along the minus strand of JAXCGZ010015704.1, from coordinate 43,060 downwards.
TTACTACTGTTATTATTATAATTATTATTATTATAGTAGTAGTAGTAGTAGTAGTAGTAGTAGTAGTAGTATGTTATTATCATCATCGTTATTATTATTATTATCAAATCAATTTTGAAACTACACTCTCAAGATAATATCATCATACTATATAATTTGTTGTAAACTGACCCAAAATAAAAGCCATTCACAAATCAGGCAATTTACTTAGCTAATGTAAGGCTATATAAAGGCCCGAGTTCTTAAACAGTGTAAACCTAGGATACCATATTGTTAGTTAGCTTGACACACACAAATGGATTTCATAAACGCTTCTGACGTGGTTCTGTGTATGGCTAGGATCCCATATGGGATCCTAGCCATACAGAACCGCGTCAGATGCGTTTATGAAATCCATTTGTGTTTGTCTAGCTAACTAACAATATGGTATCCTAGGTTTACACTGTTTAAGAAATCGGGCCTTAGCCTTTAATTTATTTATTTACTTAATTGTCTGTCTAGTTATTTACTTGCTTATATATTTTTGCTAGCTACTTTAGCTATTTAATGTAAACTATCAA
>JAXCGZ010015704.1:0-32500 GCA_037179515.1 Halocaridina rubra | reverse complement strand
TAAAAAAAAAAAAACACGAATAAGGAAAAAGAAAATGTAAAAAAAAAGCTATGCAAAGCAAGTAAGAAAAATATTCATAATCTCATTATCAAGAGCTTGCATTTTGTGAAATATCAAGAAAATCTCACCTCGACATTCAGGAAAACTGTATGAGTGCCATCCCCATTTTTGCAAGGAGCTCCTTAACCTGCTGTGATTATCTTGGCTCACGAGGGCCAGTTGAATTTACCACGTGCCACTCATGCAGACAGCGATGCCAGAACCCAGATTATTTTGCTTGGATTTTATTTGTTTATTTGCCGACAAAGACTGCTCCCTAACTACAAAAAAAAAAAATTGTTTATTCAGTTTTATTTATTTTTCTATCATTTATATGTTCGGTTATTTATGTTAACGTTTATTTGTTATTTAGGTTAAGAAAAACTGTTAACATATACAGAATAAAATGTAGTAACAGAGCTTAGTGATAACTTATTTGTGTTTAATCCAATAATGATAGTAATAATAATAATAATAATAATAATAATAATAATAATAATAATAATAATAATAATAATAATAATAGTAATAATTATAAGAAGAAGAAGAATGTTGATAGAAATTTGCAGCAACACTGGGTACAAATCAAGAGCAAGAAAACTTGTTTTTGTCAAGGATTTTAAGGTTTTTAACTGGCTTTATAGATGTGGAAGTATGAGTGGGTGGGTGGGTGTTAAAACAAAGGACTAGCTGCTGCTCTTTTTTTTTTATAGTAAACTCTGTGTCGCAAAAGACTGGCTTGTATTATCCTTTTGTTCATTTTACAATTTGTTTATTAATAATATAATAATAATAATATTATACTCCTTGCGCCCTTTCTGTGCCTAAAACTCTGGTAATAGTATATTTTCTACGTAGTTGGTATTTTACTTAGGATTTTAATTGATTTGTCGTATATTTGTGTGTATAAATCCACCCTACATTAAAACCGAACTAACCATATTTTTATTAAGTGTAGTCAGTGTCACTTACAATTTAAGTTACACTTGGAATCTTGGATCATGTCATCTTTGCAGTCTAAAAGAAGTGCAGCCTTCTTCAGTGAAGAAATATATATATATATATATATATATATATATATATATATATATATATATATATATATATATATATATATATATATTACCTCGATATCAACACTTAAGAAAGCTAGAAAAATTAGTTATGGTGATTTTGCATGCTTAGGCTAACCACATCCTTCAGCAAATTCCTAGAATTGGTCCTTCAAACGATCGTTTCAGCCGAAAATTTTTACATTTCTTGAATTTATTCATGTGTAGATATTATGACAGCGCTTTTCCGATGACTTTGCGAGTTAAGGGGGGTTTACACGGTCAAACGGTTCGCCGAACGCGGTTCGACAGACGAGTGTTTGAAGTGATGTTCGAACGTGTGAACGGGGTATTTGGTTGTTGAACACGTTTGACAAACGTGTTTGACAACCAAATATCCCGTTCACACGTTCGAACATCACTTCAAACACTTGTCTGTCGAACCGCGTTCGACGAACCGTTTGACCATGTAAACCCCCATTTATATATAAACGCAGCCTGTGATCCTCTCATGCATAAGCGCTCCTAAGTGTGACTGATGGGTTGTGAAGCCACTCCGTTAACATCATTTTAAGATCCTTTGTTCTGGGCCGTATTAGCCTAACACAACACCGCAGCGAGTCGAGTGACATTGAAGGAGCGAGCGCGTGGTAGGAAAGGAAACAGTTGATGAGGAGGGGTTTAGACTCGTGAGGAAAGCTATGACGTAATCATCATTATGAGTTATGAGGCAACCAAGAATATATGAGTTTTTTGTCATAATTCGCGGTCTTCCTTTATTCGCTAATTAAGTGGTAATTACGGTACCTACTGTATTCATTTGTGGTGATAAGTTACGTATTTGTTATATTGTAAAAGGGGTTATTCTTGTCTTGTTTGCTTCAAGTGATAACAAAAAATCTGTGAAGCAGTAATTCAAATTAGTTGTTATTATTATTATTATTATTATTATTATTGTTGTTGTTGTTGTTGTTTTTATTATTATTATTATTAGTAGTAGTAGTAGTAGAAGTAGAAGTAGTAGTAAAAGTAGTAGTAGCAGCAATGGAAACGAAAAATAGTATAGGTAATAACAGTAGCAGCAAACAATGACGACAAAATTAGTTGTAGTTGAATTGAGTGTCGTCATTTTGAGTTTTTTGTTGTTTTTTACTTGTTGTTGTTATTAGTTATGAACTTTATTTGTGAGTTTATTTTTGAAGTTATTTGCGACTTTGCCATTGTCGTCATTTATAGTTGTTGTTACCGTTATTTATGATCGGTGATGTCGTTACTTGTTATAATCATTGTCGTTATTTATAATTGTTTTGTCGTTTTTTTTTACTCTTGTTATTGTTCGTTAGTGTTGTTTACGTTATTAATGAGTTTGTTATTTATGAATTTATTATTTTCTTTATTTATGAGTTTGTTATTGCTGTATTTGTGGCTTTGTTATTGTACTTATGATTGTTATTTTCGTTATTTGTGATTTTGTTGTTGTTATTTTCGTTATTTGTGATTTTGTTGTTGTTATTTTCGTTATTTGTGATTTTGTTGTTGGCGTTATGTGAGACTTTAATATTGACGATATTTGTTTGTTGTTTTCGTGATTTCAGTTTGATCTTGTTATTTATGTTATTGTAGTCGTTATTTATGAGCATTATTGATGCAATTGTGACTGTTATTTTCGTTATTTATGACTGTTGCCGGAGTTTGTGATTGTTGTTGACGTTATTTAGGACTTATTGTCGTTATTTGTGAGTTTTATCAATGTATATCAGACTGTAATTGTCGTTATCATAATTGTTTTTTCTCTTTAATTGTTTTTGTTGTGATTATTGTTTCCGTTATTTTTAGTATGTTGTTGTTTATATATGTAATTGTTATTATTGTTATGGGGGGGGGGGAAGATGACGCCAGAACCCATCATGTATTGTTGTTGTTGTACGCAGTGCGGGCGTTGACATCGATTGTAGTGGATTGCGAGACCACTTGGCGCCCCTACACTGTGTAATGTACAGTAGCTCCCCCGGCTCTCGCCTTTTTTATGATTATTATGTATCCCTAATTTACTTAAAACTTTTTCCAGCCGGAAAGGAAGTTTCCTAGAACGATAATATACATACGCACATACATACATATATGCATACGTGCATGCATGCATGCATGAATACATACATACATACGTGCATGCATACATACATACATACATACATACATACATACATACATACATACACGCATTCATACATACATACATACATACTATGTCGCTTTTCTGAAAGTTCACTCCACACCTTATACAATGCTGTAATCACAGGACCCTCCAGGGTGATATTTTCTTTTATTATTTCTTTAAAGCAAACTGTGTAAAGCTGGTAATACGTAGCAAGTGTGTGTAATTTTTTCATCAGATTTGTGCGTGTAAATTTGCAGATATTAGATGTATTGACCAAATTTCATGACTGGGTTATCCATACCAAGGACTCGAACTCGTCCCTGCCACGTTCAGAAGCATTTCATTTGGAAGGAAAAGCTGATTTGCTCTCTCTCTCTCTCTCTCTCTCTCTCTCTCTCTCTCTCTCTCTCTCTCTCTCTCTCTCCTCTCTCTCTCTCTCTCTCTCTCTCTCTCTCTCTCTCTCTCTCTCTCTTTTACACCGTTATGTAATTTCCTTTATGTGCCAACACATGAGGATTTTTGTGATATATTATTATCATTCACGTTAGGTTAGGTTAGAGTTCAGTGATTTAACCATTCTTATTTGCCCAATCGTGTGATATCTAAACTTGGCACCCAACTGAAGTGTATATTGCTGCAAACTTGAAAGATATTTTTTCTCTCGTCCAAATGCCATGTTAGTGCACGTAATTGAAATGCCGCCTTTAGTTATGTGACAAAATACTGATCTTTTCATATAGTCATGGCAAGGATTTGGAAGAGGCAGTTATAGTTTATGTCGTATCCTAATCACTGCTAACTTAATAGGAGTAATGAGTACACAATTGGAAAAGAGCAAGCTATATATTGAGTAACTGCACCTAGAGGTCAGACACGAGAACACGCATGTATATGCCTATACTGGAATTATGTATAGTAACCTACTTAAAATATATAAACGAAAAGAGTAAAGTTTAGAAGAACCAAAATAATTTTTTTATCAGAGTAGTTGGCAATATTTTCCAATTAATTTAAAATAGCGTGAGGAGTTTGTCTATCAAGTTTTGCATGTTCCCAGTCTGTGCCATGATTCCTTTACAATATGCAGAATGTAACTTTTCTCAGAGACGTCCATTTCTTATAGTTCTAAAGATATTATCATCTTTTTCGCTTCTATATGTAATTTATTTACTGCTTTTTAACCGTATATATTATTTTCTTTCACAGCCTGGGTGAGCCAGATTCCTGAAGCCAAAGATGGAGGAGCATCGGATCTCTTGCACCATCTGCCTCTCCTGCGACCCACCAACACTGAAGCCAAGCTGCAGTATCTCTCTATTATACCTAAGGTTGGTCTCCCAAATTATCATATTGTTTGGTACATTTTTTTTATTATCTGTAGGGCAATTCATAATCGGTATCTTTAAGGTTTGTTTTCTAACTCGACCTAATGAAACCTAATGTAACTTAAAGTGAGTGGTTCATGAGAAAAACAAAGGCATATGATATTTCTGTTTTATGAAAATTTCTCCATCATCCCCTCCAAATATCGTCAAAACCCTCGAGTTTGCATAGACCACCTCCTGACTCACACCCAGTGGTCCCTTTTTCTACTCCTTTTGATTATTCGAGGCAATTCATTGCCTTAGTGTCTAGGATAGATGATGGAAGGGTGAAAAATTAGTGTAATCACTCTTTAAATTGCCTTTCTAAGTGTGTGGTCTAAGAGGGAATAGATTCTTTGCAAGCACTGGCTTTGTAAAGTACAGTGATACCTGTCTTGCTGTTACTCTTGAAAAGAAATGAGATTTCATCTTAGGATACATCAGTGTTAACATTGCTGACAGTATGGAGGTGCGGAGTTACCATATTTTGCATGAGTCATGTGGACTGAAATATATGCTTTATTCTTTTCAAATTGACCTTATGTCTGTTGAAACCCTTTGGAAACAAAAACCAAGACTTGGAACTTATTAGTAGAAAAGTGTGAGGTGACATACCTCTTGAGATTTGGCCATTTTTGGACATTTTCCCTATTAAAAATTTACTTCATCCGTGTTGAAAATCTTTGGAAGCAATATCCAATACTCTATAAGAGTAACTCTTTGAAAGCTTAAAGTTAACACCATTAGAAAATCCCATTTTGACTGTGAAATTTTCAAAGTTTTAGATGTAATATCCCTACATGATATCCATATTGAGTGTATAATATACTTCTAAACCTAGATCCAAGATCTGAGGAACTTAATAATTAATGGACATGGTAGAATATTAGTACTGAAAGTATTAAATTTATTGTATTGAAGGATTCAAACACATAATAAGTTCTTTTTATTGTATGTGTATGTACACAGAAAAAGTTCACTAAATAGTCATCAAATTCTCTTGATATCGCCTTGCTAATTATAACAAACTTCCTCTTTTTGACCTGTGTTTGAGATCTTTTTCTGTTGCTTAAGATTCTTGTAAGCAACTTCTGTGTCTTGATAAGTTAAGAGACTGATCTTCCATTCCTAAAAATTGCAACTTCTGTGTCTTGATATGTTAAGAGACTGATCTGCCATTCCTAAAAATCGGAGTTTAAACCCTCCTCTGTCTGTGACAAAAAGATGATAGCTTCTCTTAAGCATGTTTGTGTGCGGAGGGGACAGTAGTGATGTCTGATGTCTTCAAGCCCCTGCCAACTCAGTAGGTCAAATGAATACGCCATTTTACCAGAATCTCTGGCACATGAAGAGTGTTATTCATGTGGCCACTTTATAGCCCTGGATTTTAATAAAAAAAAAAATAATCCACTATTTTGTAAATTAATGCTTTACATTATAGTACATGTATTTATTAAAAGAAAGAGAGAAAGAAAAACACACTGTATACCATTCTTAATCGCATGTGCAGCCTTATCTAATCATAGGATGCTATTTGCACTTAAACATAGCTTATCTAATTTTGCTCGCTCACCTTGTGTTTTTTCTTTGTCCAATTTACATATTTAACAGTTGAAATATAAAGGAGAAAGCATAACGTTATATACCTAGCACTTTCACCCCATGTATTCATATCTAATCAGAGAAATATTGCAATACGTAAACCCAGAACAATATTTCCTTTAGTTGTACGTGTTTGTTCCTTTGAGTTTTATTTTTCCTTCAATCTTCCTGTATAGATAAGGTCTTTTTTCCTTGATTTTTAAGTTTTATGACCCTTCAGATATGCAGTGCAGTTCATTTTATGACATTGACAGAAACCTGAAATCCTAGGGGGGAGAGAGAGAGAGAATTTTCTGTATGCATAGAGAAAAATGCCCATAATTTCAGTATTGCAAAAGACCTACATGATTGTTGATTTTCCCACTTCATATATTTACATGAAATGTTTACTGTGGCCTATCTGTTTATCCTCTCTTGTCGTTTCCGACAGAAATTCTTTGCCTTGTCGTTTAAACTTTCAACTACAATTCCTCCCTTATTTTATTGAAAGATGTATATTATTACACATTTTTGGTGCCTTGTGAATTAACACCTTGCTGACACACGCAAGATTCCTATTTCAACTCCTCAAGGTAGTCTATGCAGACAGCAACTCTGCACCAAAATCACAAAAAGGTAAAAAAGGGAGGATAGTCAAGTCCCTAGTGTGGTGGCACTTATCTCAGCAGTTTTGGTGATTGAGCCATTATATGTGTGCGTGCATTGATAGTAGAGTAAGAACATGCTATCAGGCTTCGTTAAAGATAGAAATGCATTAACTGATTTATTTAAAAGCAATGAAGAGAAAGCTGCTTCTCAATTATTATTGACTCATTAACTGGGCTTAAGAAATGTAACTCAAATTCTGGAACCAATTTGTTTTGTAAAAGATGTGGAGTATCTATCCCCCTTTTTTTTATTATGATCATTATTATTTTTATTATTGTTAATTTTTTCAAGACAAACGCAGAACAGACACATGGTGGAGTTTTTTCTGCCAGTGACCAGCCAGTGTCATGATACACTCATTAACCCAATGGAGTTCGTGGGCTCAGGATACAAATGAAACCAGTATTTTTAGTTACAAACTAATTTCACTTATTACAAAGCAATCAGCTTTACACCATAGTTAAAGTCCACTGGGTTAGCACCCAGTCTTTAACTAACCATGCATATACAGTATCTTATGGCCATTGCTATTCCGAACATACCTTAGTATGATGTTTTCTTAGTATACGCATTAGATTTTATCACTGTTCCTACTTGAAATTTTTTTCTGTTCATTGACATTGTCTGTATTAAAAGTCACAGTCTATGAAGATTATGTTCAACCATGGACCTCAAAAATAATGGACGAACTATTACACAAGGAATGTCACTATCTTCTTTTTATACCCAAGCGGCTGTTGCAAAGATATGCTACATGAAGCACTTCATGGAGTTGAACTCTGGACCTATGGAATGCAGACTCCCATGTAATTGTATTATTATTTCAGGTGCTTGCCCATGCGATAACTACGGCAGGAAGTCAGCCCGCTGCTTTGGAGAATGCCCGTCAGATCCTCAGTTACAGTCTCATTCACCCGGCCATCACAGGGGACGAACGTAGAGCACTCACTCACTGGCTCAGAGCATTGGAGGATAGGTTAGCTGATCTGCGCAGAAGACCACCTTCCCAACATCGTGAAGGTACAGAACAAAATTTAACAACCCTTTGGATCCTATCCAGTGGTTTAGACTTTCTAAGCTATAAAACACAAATATATATGCTCTTTAAATACATAGTTTACTACTCTGTAATTCATCAGCTTTTGTAGCAAATTTTTTTTTCCAGTTTCAGAATATTCCTGTATTCATATTTTCATGGTTATATTTAATATTTTCTCAACACCACAGAATTTATTTTTTTCAAGAGATTAAATATTTTTCTTAATGACTTTTCATACTTTCACATATATTAGAATTATTTTTTTTTATAGAAAACCATTATAATGTATCTCTCAAATTGCATTCTGTACTTAGAGATTTAGTATAGTACAGGCAGTTGCAGGAGGCTTAATATTATTTAATTTCTCATATGTAATATTAAGATGTAATCTTGTTTTTGTGTTATTACACATTTTCTCATAATGTCTGTAGTATGATATACTGTCAGTAAATGACTGACAATCGTATTTCATTATTTATTGCAAATATTTTTACTAAAGTTGAAGTTCTGAAGTCTCATAAGTGATGGAATAATAGGTTCTGGTAATGATTTATTGGCACTGTACTAGAAAGATATCATAAACAACATATTTGTCATATTGCTCATCTTATTTGTCCAAACTTGTTTTTATTTTCATGAGTTTCTGTCTGTCATTATTCATCTATATGCTGCTTTGAAAAATACAAATGTATAGGATGTAATTATTTTGGCATGAGAGGGATTGTACGTGGATAGCATTGAATCGTTTTTATCGGGGAAATATATGACATAAGATTATGCATTTCAGTAACAGAGGTTTTTACAGGTGGACCCTCTCATTCACCACAGTTGACCTGCAGAGACATCCAGTAACCTTATTACCAAGTGACCTGACTAAACCTGACTTCACCCTGTTGACCTAAATGTTCAAGTACATCTAGGTATAATTCATTTTATTTATTTACGTTTTTCTTCATGTTCTTTGGTTGCGGTATCACTTCCATTGGGACTATGCATTTTATTTCTTGACTGTGAATACGTAAGCATTTCATAATATCACCATATTTACATACTGTATATCTCTTATCAATCCAGTCTCCATAGGCTTAGATTTTATAAAGTTAGGTTACGTGTATTTTTTCACATCAATATTCATCTGCTTTCCAGCAAGTCAGGCACAAACATTTGAATGAACTTCAATACAGTCAGGATAGTAAATTTCTTTTACACTTTCTGTGCAAAATCACGAATGTGTTTATTAAGTCTTTTCTCGCATACTAACTAAGCAGAGGATCTTTGTCTATGTTTTTACATTATATATTTTTATCCTGGAGGTGTTTGGTCATTTGTAAAGGCAACATCTGAAATATGTGTTACGTTCTGAAATCATAACAAAGATGAAAAATTAAAACATTCATGATTTATATGAATTTACCATATTGATTTTACTTTGAAGCTAAAAGTAAAAAATTTAAGTTAATGAAATTGAAGGGCTTTACATTTATCTATTTCGTGGCTCAAGTTGAACATACACTGAGAGTATTTTATTGATGTGGAGCTGAGATTTGTAATTGGGAAAAAAAACTAGTTAAGTTTAGAATATACTAGTATAGAAAGTTTTTTGTGGTTCTATATAAATTTGATTTTATATAGATATTTGATGCCTATACTGAATTATGAAGTATTATAGGGATAAGATTATGACTTTTCTTCACCTTACTTTTTCTTCAAAGAATCTATCACTGACGGTCTTAACTCTGCCATATATTATGCAGTAAAGGATATTTCTGTTTTATTGCTTCCTAGCTGAGGGCTACGCATTATACAAATCATTGCTGATTTTTTTCTCAACTTTTTACCCTTTGGTAGTTTGAAAAGATATCATTACATTTGTAGGTTCAGGCTTTTAAACAGAGGGAATAAGGATCAGGGGACACTAGTGGCTTAGTGGTTAGCGTGCTCGACTTCGGAGTTGGTAGACCCGCAAGATGGACCACCATGGAACGATAGGAATGTGGCAGCCAATCTTAATTCCCCAGCCACAATTTCTCCAGATTCAATCGTCGGATTGATCCCACTGACAGGCTGAAAAGCCTACTTTGGAGTGGTATAAGGATCAATAATATATCTTAAAGAGATAACATATTAACCTGCAGTTTAGACATATTATGACTCTGGCTAGATATGTTTTATTTTTTTATCAAGAATGCCTGTTGGATGACAGCATGCATTGGATAATAAGAATACAGTATCTCGTTATCTGTTTATTTTACTTTTATGTTGCTTATTATATCTCCTGTTTACCAACAAAAGAATACTACATAAGAAGAATACATTATTTCTTTTGAAGATTCCTTGCATTTTAAATCCTGTGACATGGAAAAGACTGATGGGAGAATTTCATTTTCCACAGGTTTGAACGTCTCCTGCAATATAAGTTCTTCAACAAACCTTGCTACAGTGAAATCGCATTGGTCTGACTCTCCTTTAATACCTCCACCAGATACTGGTCAGGTACGTGTTGCATGTGGTTGTAATTTTCTCTGTTTGTACCTCGATTAGTAGATACTGAATTGTTATTCTTTACTTTATTTTTTAATTAATATACCACATCTTTAAGAAGGTAAGAGGGTGTTCACATATATAATTGAAGATGTATGATAGCATAGCTTCTATGTACCATAATTGTCTCCTTTTTCAATTTTTTGTAAAAAAAAAAATGGGTTTGGGGGCTTGAAAACCACAGTTGTATTTCCTGTTACATAATGATTATTGTCTAAGGAAAAAAAATTATTTTTCACATGAGACATCATTTCGCTATAAAGATTGTGGAATGTTTCCTCATCTGTAACATAGGAGTAAGATAAAAATGTTTCAACCTATTCTACCCTTTCTGATTCTTCTCTCTGCTTTTCTAGGGTCAGAAGCACATCTCTCTTAGTCTTATTTTACTACACTTTGAGATTAAGACGTAGAAATTTCTTCTCCCTCTGCACCTGGGAGCATCAAAGAAAATAAAGAATATTGTTTGCATAGATTAGAAAAGCAGAGATACGTATACTTTAGGGCACTATGTAATTACTAACTGCTATACATATCCACTGTAATTAAATGTAACCCTTTTATTCAACTGAAACCAATAAGAAGTAATAACTAGACATAACCATGAGTGCGGTAGGACTTTCCTCTTGGCCTCCCATACTCACCAATTCGGTCATTTGTTCTGTAGCAAGAGAAAAAACTCATGGAGAATTAATTCCCAGCTCTTTACTCCCTTATCCCATTTCGTCAGCTCCTATTACTCATCGTAGGAATAGTGAGCAATTCTTTCTCCCCCATCACCATGAATAATGTGGTTTAAATAATTACATCAGGATAATGCAGGAATACTTACATTTCACCATGCATTATTGAGTTCTTGTAATGTCTTGTCTTATAGGCTTTTTATCATACCTTTGGGAATTTATTAACTATTTGCCATGTATCATATAAATGCCTATACTTTAGCAAATAAAAATTTTATTGGAGTTCATATTTTACCATACCTATAATTACAGTGTACAGTACTTATAAGTAGATCAGTTATTAATTAATCGTGTATCTTATGCAACCAGGACGATACAGGATGGTGTGTTGGTAGTGCTGTAACTATAGGAGGATCTGGGGATCAGTCACCTAATAATTCCGCAACTTCTTCGCGGTCTTCTGGCTGTGAATCCAACCCAGAGGAACCATGTCAACCCCATCCAGGAATGAGAGGTATGTAATGAAATACTGAACTGATATAGCTACATTATTTTTGTCATACAAGACAAGACTTTATCCTAAAAACCTATGAGTTCGTAAGCATAGTATTCTTCCTAAGTGCGTATTTTAAAATCCTTGCCTCAATATCCTATGGTTATTGGATCCCTGTAGGTGATAAAAACCGTTTATGCATAGATACAGGTGTAGATAATTTTTATGATTACAGTGTATGAAATAAACACCGTTTTTTATTTTTAATGGTGATCATTAAAAATATTTAGGCTCAGTTATAGCTGCAATTGGTGGAGTGCAAGCAGATGTGCATCACAGATTGAATGAAGGATGCAATGTGTTTGGTGCATTGAAAGGAGTAATGAGGATTAGAGGGCTGGGAATAAATGTTAAAAAAATTTGTATGAGGAAGTTGTTGTGCCGACTGTAATGTATGACTCAGTTATGGGGTATAAAAAAACTGAGAGACAGAAACTGAATGTGTTTGAGATGAAATGTCTGAGGAGTATGACTGGTGTATTGCAGTTGGATAGGGTTTAGAATGAAGAAGTGAGAGGGAGAATGGGTGTGAGAAGAGATTTGGCAGCTAGAGTAGATATAAATATTTTGAGATGGTTTGGTCATGTAGAGAGAATGGATAATTAACGACTACTGAAAAAGGTAATGAAATTGGAAGTTGATGGGAGAAATGCCAGAGGGAGGCCTAGGTTGGGGTGGATGGATGGAGTAAGGAGGGCCTTGAATGATAGGAGAATGGATGTGAGGGAGGCAGGTGAGCATGCTAGAAATAGAAATGAGTGACGAATGATTGTGACGCAGTTCTGATTGGCATCTGCTGCTATCATAGAATGCCTTGTAGAGGTAACCTATGGTAGGGGCAGTAGGGGATTTGATAGTATGAAGCGACGTAAGTTGTGGAAGAGGGGGGAGGATGGGATGTGGCACTCCGGGAGTACCATCCAAACCCTTGGCCAAATCCCGTATCATTGCTAGAGGAACAAAGTGTGACCACACGTGTTATTTTGCTTGTTCTTTGTTGTCTGCTACCCCCCAAAATGGGGGAAAATGCCAAGGTAAATATATAATAGAAAAAATATAATATATTTAGGGAGTATACTGTAAAGTATGATTTCCACACATTGGCATTAAATAGATACTATACTGTGTGATATTTATGGCAGAGATGGGCAAGAATTATTTTGTGATCAATGTCGAAAGACAGCATTTATTAATTGAGAAATCATGGAGTGCTTTCTCTGGCCAATTAAAGTAGAAGATAGTTTTGAGGATAAAAAAAAAAAATAGATCTGCTCTTTTCTTACTGGTTACTGTATTCTTAATTTTTTCTATACGTGATACCATATCCTGTAGAAATAGCAGGGTGCCCACAACTGCAACTAAAGAGTTTAGGTGAGAGGTCCTTTCCCAACATTTCTCTTCATATTTTTTATGCTTAAAGAGAAATTTAGGGATGCTGAGATGGTCAGTCCCCAATTCCCTATCAGTTATAGTCCCGAGGGACAGTACCTATAAGATCAGATACTTTCCCATCCATTAAATGCTGTATATTTTTGTGTGTGGTCTGGTATCATTCATAACGTATATTATTAGAATGATTAGGCCAGTGTGGTAGATGAAAACTTAAAAATTGTAATGAGTGTAACAGCTCCTATTTGGATATGGTGTCTCATCTCTCCTGACTTGAAAGGTTGTAATAAATGGCTTAGCTATTTGTAGTAATTTTTTATGTGATCAAATTCTAACTCTTATTTCCTGAGGTAGAGACCTTGACAACCAAGAAATGAAACCTGAAAACGTGCACGCTTCTTAGAGAAGCAGCACACCATGTTCTTTCTTCATTTCATGTTTTTGGTGAAAATGGTCATGGATGGAAAAGAAATAAAATTAATTGCTTTTTCTTACATATGCCCTCATGCATCAAGGTAAGCTGAGTGATTGCACCCAAAAGATAACTCATTAAAAATCTCTTTCTTGTCACTAATTGTGGACATTAGCTCTTAGTCATAATATATAATGAATAAGATCAAAATCATACCAAATTCGAAATTCCTGAAGCAGACCTTAGGTTCCCTCTTTACTCTGGCTCCATTGTGAGAGCTTCATTTTATCAGTGAAGTTTTTCAATAGAGATAATGACCTTTTTTTCTTATATCCTGATATTTAGCTGAAATATTTATGTGGTATTATTATTAGCCATTTTATTTTATCTTTTCAGATATCGGCATTTGGCTAAAGTCTTTGCGATTGCACAAGTATTCTCCTCTGTTGTGTAACTTAACTTATGATGAATTATTGGCATTAGATGAATCTACTTTGGAGAGTCAAGGTGTTACCAAAGGAGCCAGGCACAAAATTGTTCTTTCTATTAGTAAGCTTAAGGAACGACACAAACAGTTAGTTCAAATCGAAAAGGTAAGACCTGATATTTTGCCTGTCTTCTTTATTTTAACATCTTTTATTAAGTGTAGCAACATGATTATCTAGCCACTCAACCTAAAAATATTTCACAAATTGTTATGTAATTTCATTTTACCAAATTATAATTTTGTTTTTAACTACAGGACGTGATGAATGGGGGGAACCTATTCAGCTGCCTCAATGAACTCAAGTCCATTATTTTGACTCCATTTCCCCCCTTTAATCCTCCAAGTGAATCATCTCAGCCTCAGAGTCAGCAACTTCCAAATACCTCAGGCGTTCCAGATTCCATTTCTTCACCTCCTGTTACCATGCCTGTTATATCCTCAAACTCAGTATCCCCAAGCCCACCCTCTTTTTCCTCTTCCTCAAATGCCAGCATTACCACAACAGCATCTTCGTTATCGACATCCACTATATCGTCTTCCTCTACTTTACAAGGGAATGATAACAAGGAATTACCGAAAGACGAAGAATCTGTAAGACCAGTAGCTGTTGAGGGAGAGAGTAGCAATACCATACATGAAGATGATATTCCATCCCAATTCACACGGGTTATGGGAAAAGGTATGTGCACATCTGAATCTAAAGATGAGATGTCAGAGTATTACGAGTAATGATGCAGTTTTTATATTGCTGTCGATCTTATTAGAAACCATCAAAAGTAATCCTGTTTACTTATAGTGTTTCCCTGCCTCTACAGTTCATCTCTTCACAGTATTTATTCTTACTCTATAGATGTTAATTTTAGATTATTCAGTACTGGATGAAAAGTCTGTAGCTTGAAATAGATATTATTATTCTGGTATACATCCAACGAATCTAAGTTTCGGCAGACTGAAGGTCATAGCATATCCCGAAGATTATGAATACTTTATCACCAGTTTCACTTGAAACTGGGATTTTTTCTGTGTGTGTGTGTAAAGGTGTGTCGACTCTTATTTATTTAAACATTTCAAAGAAATATAATTTTTATTCTTTTAGTTTGAGACCCTTAGTTGTAATTTTGGTTTTTCTCGTTTCTAATCACATTTTCATCCTCTACTATCCATTTAACGTACGTCAGATTAAGTGTTCATTAGCTCATGAATTATTTGGTTTTTAAATTGTATGCAGTTTTAAATATTTAGAAGATTTCATATTTTTCCTTGTAGTTATAGTTCAAATTACTGTTCAATGAACGTCATATAGTTTCTTTTGTTTAACATTTACGCTCATAGTATGACTGGGTATCAATGTTGTGTTTACCATATATGTGAGACATAAGTAAATGTTCACAACTAGAGAGATAGAAGCAAGTTTAATTTTTTATCATGCAATTTTTGTTGTATGAAGGCTTTATTTAAAATATAAAAATCCAACTGTATCTTCTCTCTGCTGTGACTGGCTTATTTGCTGCCTTCATTGGCTGCTTTCAGAACATAATAGTCTTTCGGAATTCGACCTAGCAACATTTTGTTTTTCATCCCTCAAGTACAGCTTACTAGATTGAATACTGTAAATTTTGCTTGATCCTGTTGTGTTCATCATTGTGTGGATATTTACTAAGTAGAAGTTTAAGAGATATTTTATAACCAGCAGCCCTACCCATTAGAAGTGCTTTTCAGCAACTTAATACATTCATTATTTAGGGGAAAGGGCAGGCCTTTGCTGAACTGCATTGTCAGAGAGAAATGAGGGAATAATACTAACTTCACTTTTTGCGAGGTCACTTTTCGTGAAAATGAGCAGTATTGAATAACTCTGGTGTAGTTTTTCTACCGCTTCTGACTGCTTACAACCATTTTTCGCCATAGCTTCTTTCTTA
The DNA here is from genome assembly GCA_037179515.1 of Halocaridina rubra. Taxonomy (NCBI): domain Eukaryota; kingdom Metazoa; phylum Arthropoda; class Malacostraca; order Decapoda; family Atyidae; genus Halocaridina; species Halocaridina rubra. The sequence continues at coordinate 16,614 of JAXCGZ010015704.1, read as the reverse complement.
GTCTGTATGCCTTAGACAAACACAAACTTTTATTTCCATTTTTTTAGTGGCTATTCTTTTACAAAACTAAGAGTACCATTATAAGCAGACATCGCAGTGAGTTATACACTTATAAGCAGACATTGCAGTGAGTTATTCCCACCAATATATAGAGTGAACGACATTGGGAGAGCAAGTTGTACTCATGTTAAGGAGCTTAACATATTAACTCATATGTACTGATGCATGAGTAAACTGTATTTATATAAGTTTAATATCTTAGTTGAAGGGTGGCTTAGAAAAAAAAAATGGCAGCATGGCATCATTATACCTTACTCATCCTCACCCCATCTGTCAATAGTTTTGTAGCCAAGAATATAAGAACTTTCATGGCTTGGATGCTTCTTTGATGTACTAAATGTAATTTTCCCTTGTATTTATATGTTGGTGGTATCCTGACCTGTTCTAGGTAAAGATAAAGTTAGAATATATTAGATGGTAATACCCCATTTCGAATTACAGTATACTGTAATACAAGACTCATTATTGTGGAAATAAACAGAGAAGGACGGCTATTATTTAACATGAAAAACGAACTTCCTTTATGTAAAATAGCTTAGTAATACTGTATCTGATTTCTTGTGATAGGGAACATCTGACAGAAGGGGGCGAGGATGGATCAAGTGAGACTTTTCTGCCACTTTTTTTTTTCAGTAGTGGCCACTGTGCTGTTTTCAACATGATGCTGCATATAATAAAAAAAACTTACTCTTCTCTTTTTCAGTTTGTACGCAGTTGTTGGTCAGTGTGAGACCTGAAGATGAGTGCGTAAGTGCTTTCTTGGGTTTAGTAGATAAGTGTGTCAACCACGAGGCATTCACAGCTACCCACGCTCGACGCTTACAGTCTTGGAAACAGCAGATTATCCGTGTTTGGCATCCTCTTCCTCCAAAAACAAAAGATGGTCGTCATACCCGAAGGTATAATTTTGAACCTGTTAAGTCAAAAAACTGTTTCCCAGCTCATATTCTCATATATTCCAAAATTATGTTTCTTTTTTAACTTCTTATGCAATTACTAATACCATATATGCACAGCAGGAAACATATGTAGCTCGATTAAGCTTGGTGCTAAGAACTGTGTAAAAGGATATTGGTTAAGCATCATGCAAATAGGTGAGATAATTTATACCTTTTGAAGGGATGTTGCAATTATAAATGAAGTACCTGTAGATTGATTCAGGACCAATATTAGTTAAACGAAATGTGACACGTTTTTAATGATAATTACAGAGCACCAAGAAAAAAGCAAAGTGTGAGATGTGTACTGTAGAAGGTTACATATTTTAATAGTAATACTCTTTCTTAACAGATGGAGTCAACAGTATGGTGGAGATGGATTTGTTGGAGGTTCTTTTAGAGTTCCTCGGGTCAGTGGACAACGTCACACACATATCCCAGCTGGCCTTCTTGTGGGAGGCAAAAGCTTTGCAGCACCGCAACCACATCCTCTATTTCCTTTACCACCTGCAGCAGCAGCTAGTCTGGGTGGATTAATGAGTCCTCGCAATAGTTTACCAGGCTTGCCTTCTCTAGGAGTTGGTGGCCTTTTATCTCCACAACAGTTCCTTGCTAAACGGCCATCACTTCAGGAAACTCCATCGGAGGTAATTTTTTTTTCTTTTTTTTAACCTGCCAGACATAGTTGACTGAGATATAAGATAGTATCAGTCTGTTGGTGTGTGTGTCAGATACCAGTTCTTGTGAAATCTAGACTTGTGAAATGCCTCTCTGGCTTGTGTAGGTCATATTTTCTTGGTTACCTGAGGAAACTTTTCTTTTACTTTCCCATCTTCCTCACTCTTTTATATTCTGCAGAAGCTTACAATATAGTGTGTAAATTCATACAGTCTGATACATTATATGATGTAGTAATGTTTCATATTCATCTTTAAGTTCTTGATGTATCTCATCTGAGCAAAAATATAGATATGTGTATACTAAGATACAAATGTGGGAGCTTGCTTAAATGGTCAGTCTACTTGTGAAAACACTACTTCCCTCAAAAACAAAATTATACTTACTCAAAAATACAGCAGGATGACCTAAACCAAAGCGAATGAAGTGAGGAATTCTGCGGAACTACAGAATATAATACAGAATGTGTCTCAGTCTACACATTTGAAGACTAGCAGTCATGCACTATGATGCCAGCAGCAACTGTATAGTACAACTTAGAGCAAAAGATTAAAACACTCTGTTTTGGTCTTGAGATTTTAGTTAGTTATTTTTATTAGGGATAGAGGAATAGAGAAGTGAAAGGCAGATAATCCCATCTTCCTAGATATTTTTCCGTCTTATCACATAACTTCATTTATGGCCACACCCTGCTGACTTCAGCAGGATATAATGTATTGATAATAATAAAAATTACAGCTTTGAATACTGCACAAACTGATCAAGACTTAGAAACTGATGATAATAGAGTATAGTACTCTTGGCATATAACTTTGCCCTTCAGAATCTATTCCTTTATGTAAGGATCTGTATACAAGAGGTACACAGTTAACATATACATTGCTTCTAAAACTTTAGATATACTCTGTGACCAAGCCCTTCATGGACTACTACTCATTCCCCTAATAGTACAGCACATGTGCACAGGACATAATAACAAACATTTTATTGCTTAATTCTTCATGCCATAATTTTAAAGTAAGACAAACTAAGGAGTTGCTTGACATAAATAGCTTATTAATTAGATCAGGGTATTGAAATACTTCATTATATTACTTCTGCACTTTCTAAAATTCATATAGGTACTGCTACTGCAAGTCCAGCTTTGAGGCATTAATATTAAACTGAGATCATTGTCAGGCTGTAAAATAGAAAAATCCCCTCTTTATTTTCAGCTTCGACCGCACATAACTCTGCAGAGAACAAGGTCAGCTCCCTCCCGTCCTCATCAGTTGCCTCTGACAGGGCACGCTCGTCCTGTCGCTCCGCCTGTTACAGCATCATCGTCGTCGTTAGCCCCTGGCAGTTCTAGCGGCTGTGGAGAAATGCGCATGACAGTGACGACTGCAGGATCGTTAATGGAACCCCACTTCCCCTCTCCTACGTCTTCGTACTCTAATTTAGCACCTCCTCCTCCGTCGTCCCCAGATCTAGCAGATAACGACATAACGGATCGTTTGGAGTCACTGTGTCTCTCTGTTACTGAGCATGCTCTTGGGTGAAGGATTTTGTATTAAGTGTCCATCCACACGCAAAAAGGAAAAACATTTATTTATTGAAATTTATATTATGTTTAAGTAACTGCATAAAGCTAGTCACATACTTGATAAAATGGTTTTGTTTTGTAATTTCAGATTTTATGTTTAGAAGATGAATTAATTTTTAAATCTTTAATTTTTTTGCAGTACACAAACACGGTCTCACTAAATCTACGGTAACGCAGGTTGACGCGGACCTACAAAAATGCCTTATTAGTATTACCAGAATAGATTAAATCACATTTGTAAATTAACGGTGTCTATTCGCGAGTATAGTGGATGTAGAAATTTCTATACTATTTAAGAGATACAATGTGCCTGCCATACTTTTAGACCACTGGGGTATATGTTTATTAAAGCATAAACTTCCTTTGCTGTGCAGGGATGATGCCATCAACCAAGCTGTGCTTGGTTTTGGTGTAGTACTTTCCTTAGTGGATGCTAAAAGGAGGCAATATGTTACTTTCCTTTCTTTCCATGAATTTCAGGAGCCAGCTTCATTAACATTTGTGTAGTTGTTCTTGCAGTTAAAGTTAACCTTGGCTACTAGGACGGTTGCACTGATATTGGGTATTTTCTCAAAAAAGTGACTGTACTCTCCATTTTCTGGATAACATCCTGTAACGTTCCTCCCAATTTTTGCTGCCGTCAAAGTTTTCTGTGACCAAAAGAGTACCTCTGCAGATATTAGTGATACCAGCTCCGTTATTACTGAGGCTAAAAAATGATATTTCCAAATACATGAAGAGGACAAGAGTAAATTCCTCTCTAGTTCTAAGAGGCCAATATTAAATTCTTCTTTGACTCTAATAGGTCAAGAATTACTTCCTCTTATTTTTAAGGTCTATCTGTTCATCATGTCTATTTTTGACCTGGTACCTCTTTATCTTCATGACCAACAACTTCGTCATTAATCTTATTTAATGAATGTGAATTTTAGCAGTTCAAGAAACCGCAAATTTTTACATTCTGTAAAGCCAACATGAGAGCTACTGTGTGGCATTATATTAAAACTTTTTGAGCAGATATTTTTTAAATATTTATTCCCAACTTATATATTAATAAGTATGCTTTGACTGCATATGCAAATTTTTCATATAAACTGGCAGGTGTGAAAACATGTCCAAATTAAAAATGCCAATTTGGAATACTCAATCTTCCTGTCCTGCTTTTCATTTAGATATCAATTTTTTTTTATTTACATAAAACAATTTTGCAACTGTTTAAAAGAAACCGAAATCCAAAATATCGAGGATTCAAAAATCATATTTATAAAAATCTTAGAATTCTGCAGTGCATTCATTTATTCTTGTGGAATTCTTATCATTTGATATTTCCTGAAAAGTTGATGCATACATGTTCATGTTGAATAATTACAAAAATACGTTCATTTTTTTTTTTTTTATCCTAAATGTCCGTCTACTCAAATCCCAGCTGTACGTTTAAGCAAAGAAGGCAAATCCCATACCTACCAATCTCCAAAACATCTTCACCAACAGAATGACAATTCTGTATACTGTTGTTACCTGCTTAATCTCAAAAACATGGCGTGTTTACATTCATGGCTATCATCTGGTAAATACTTATCATAGAAATCGGAAAGGAATTCCTCAACTTTAAAGCCAAATTTCTGGTACATTATCAGTGCCGGATTTGCTGCTGAAACATGGAGAGTGATGTCCTTCCCCATTGAGGTCTGAAAATGAGCAAAGTATCCTAAACTAAAATTGTTAACTTTAATATTTAATTTTTTTCATATAACCATAAGAAAAACTGCATGCTTACAAAAAAACACTCCTCTCTAATCATAAACAGTGGCTTATTATAATAACTGATATATTATCAGAAGCTTTACAGCTACCTGCATTCCTTAAAACTTTTCCTTATATAGGTTACCAAGAAAAATAAAATCCTACTTGAATAAGATGATAAAGTATGAAAGTAGCGATGCCTGCTCGTCTCCACTCAGGATGCACTATGAGGAAGGAAATATAAGCAGTGTTGTAATCGGTGTCGGGGACAAGTATACCAAAACCAACCACTAGATGACGATACAGCACTACACATGTATGGTCTGGGTACTGGAGAACTTCAGACACTGTGAGGAACAGAAAATTTCATTTAAAATGGAATCGTCTACATGTGGCATATACTATTCCTTTTAGGGAATTCTTACATCATTTAAGAGATGTCTTATAATAAGCTCGGAGGAAATAACTTCAAAAGAAATAAGACTTTTTAATGAATTGATGTGTAGGATATAAATTTTCAAATTTTTCAATAGTGATGCCCTATACCACTAAAGCCAACAGGATGGCCACAAGCAAACGAAAAAGTGAAGAACTGGCACTTCACTGCATCCTGTGCATCCTTACCACATCTATTAGATGTTCCAAGGAAGAAAAAACAAAACTATCACTTTTAGTGGGCTCATACAACATATAAGTATACTAGTGTAAAATCTTTCTTCCCATCATCAAGAATAATTTTGGACATTTAATACAGGCTTATAAAATATTTAATACAAATGACTATATAGTCTTTCATTACAGAATTTCTTGAAAAGTCATCATCCAACTCTCAAAAAAAAATTGACTAATGATAAGCTATTCACTGAACTCAGTTAATCAGTCAAACACTTGAATCCTTATTTTGGAACATTTTCTTCTGAAATGATACATACTTCATCTGTATATTTAAAATTAATGAAAACTGCAAGAGTTTCTAATGCACATTATAAATATACATCACCATAGAAAAAAAAATTTTATTATATAAAGCTGTATCTAACCGTAGAAATATATTGGAGCATGCAAGGTACTTTTTCAACATGACGTCATAAAAGACTTAAGCCAGAAATGCGGCCATAAATAAACATAAAATATGAAGGCAAAAAGACTTACAGTCAATTCCAGGCCAGAAGAAGTGCCTTGCCATTTGGTTCATGGCAGGAATATGCTTTGGTGTTACGTAGCAGTAATCAATTGGGAAACGAGGAGGTGGAGACCAGCTCTTATCATTACGATGATGATGTTGGATTATTTCTTGCAACAGTCCAAGTTTAAGAGGCAGAGATTCATAGTCTCGCAATATATATGGCTTGAGGTTTCTGGAAATATAATATTTATATTATCATAATCTTTCCAAAGAAACATAAGAGCATGATGCACAATATTCACTGTGAGAATAAATTAATACTGTATCAATAATAACCCTGAGGGAGAGGGGCTAGGATACTTACTCCGTGTTCCCCTGTGTGTCGTAAGAGTCTACTAAATGGGGCAGAGTGAGGGGACTGGGAATTCCCTCCTCTGTATTTTCTCTTTCCGAAGAGTCAGAGTACGTATTTTGTCTTTATTCAGCCACTCCCCTTATAAGGGGAAAATGGCACATGTACATAGATATAGATAGAATAGATACTCATAAGTGTTAAAGAATTACAATGATGTGTTTCTTTATTATCCCACAATAAATTTAAAATGATCAGCCCATCTGACAAGCAGATTGCTGGCAAGTAAATGTATCAACTATAGTTGAACAAACCAACTGTAAGTTACAAGTGTGAAAGATGCAGGGAAATTATACAAAGCGATACTGTATATCATAAACTAATCATTAATCATCTCAGGACACCAAACCCAGTCTATGGACCATGGTAAATTAGTTCATGATGAGACCATGCTTTGAAATATGGGTTTGATGTTGTTCAAGTTACACAGCGCAGATCCGAGATTACAAGTGAATTACTTACGATAAGTCATCTCGGACAAGTTTCTAAAAAAAAACACCATATCTACTTGAAGTTAGTAAGGCGTCCACAAATTGTCCGAGGTAGTTTTACTTCAATATACGCTGTTCTTGCGCACCAGTCTCAGCAGATTTAATTTTGAAAGAAAAAATGTCAGAGGTAGCTATTAGTGGTCCTTCACTTACTTATCCCATTAAGTCACCTTTTTCGACATGAAGAGATTCTGGGGATAGAATTCTTTCTCTCACACACCATGCAAGATATTCCATGGCAAGCATGAAACTGAAGTGAAATTTTATCGTTCCACCATCTACAATAAAACAGAGCATCTTTCAAAATTATATTATAACCCACTGAACCATCAAGGTCACTATAACTGAATACAAAATACATACAGAAAGACCGTCATACCTTGCCCACCTTTGCCCCTCCTATCAGTGATACTGTGACAAGGAAAAAATACAGTACCATGAAACTAAATTCCCATCTATTTGCTCCAATTATCCCTATTAGTCGGTGTGGTATGCTCTCTCCATTAACAGAAAGGATAAAATAGAAATCAATAAAATAAATAACCAAAATGTGACTTACCTTAATGTGTATGGACTATAAATAAGGGAGATAGTTTCATCTGTACTGCCAACGAGTTTTGTTAAAAAGCTTACAGATTTATCCTCAAACCGATGCCTTCCCTTAGTGGAGATCTGAAGCATAATTTAAAACACAATTATCTTTCTACAGAAATATTCAAAGTGCCATTCCTGTGGCAAAATAACTAGAGTTTTAGATAAAAAATTAAAGTTATACTGGTAAATATAATCTCTATAGAAGAGTTTTAGGACATTACATAGGATACGCAATAAAAGTGCTTTGAGAAAGGGAAAACATATTTCTGTGGGACTCTATGCAGTCCATGAAGTGTTTCTCTTTGGGGGGTTGCTCTGTGCTCATGGCATCAAATCACTTACAAAAAAAAAATAGAAATAATACCAAAAGCCACAAGTTCAAGTTCATATAAGTGTTGCATCTGACATGCTATACAGGAAATAGGGGCAGACTTCCAAACACAACGAAGCTTCAAAAAACTACATTGCCACGCATTAATCTGTTGCTATGATAGCAATGGTCTTTTCATTCTATATTACAAGACTAATACTTCCAAGGGAATAAGGGAAAGGTGAGTAGGTGTTGGTGGGATGCAAAGAGATGCCGGAATATACACTTTTCTTTGGTCAAACAAAAATTTGTCTCTATGAATCCCATAAAAAGTATTACAAACATAGAATATATGAGGGGTAAATTTGAAATTATGGGCTTATAAGCTCTTTCTAAACTCCCGGTTGAGGAGGCATCCCATATTTCTATGTCTTTCCTACCCAAGGGGCATAATGAGGAAGTAATCCATGACTTAAAATGAACTCTTCCTGTCTCATATTTGACACATGCTTCAGTGAGGGATAATTCTGAGAACCAGAGAATAGTTAACTTTAGGAACTTTCTCTTGGTAATTGGTAAAGAGATAAAACTGATGGATGACCCACTTCCACATTACCCTTCTGAGAGAAAGCATTTAAGGTTAGGTTTAAGAGGAAGAGCTATGCTCCATGAGAGGAAGGAGAAGCCACTTGGTATTCCTCCTAGATGTCAGCTGAAGACCTTATAAAGTTGTTCTTGGAAATGTGAGATAGTATCCATTTATAAACGGGAATCTCATAAAGGTAAACTATATAGAACAGTAAGTAAAACTTAGGTGACCGTCTCCTACTCTGTGTAACCACCTCAAAATTCTCACCATATATACAGTAGTTTCCCAAGGCTGAAAGTTTAGCAGTATCTTAGCCAAATGTGATTCCCTTAATCAGTCCCTTAAAAACACCCAGCATATTCATACATAAATTCTCTTAAACTGATAAAGAAAAGAGATTGCTTTGTCAACATATATAAAGTGCACCGGGTGGGTGTGGTAATAGATAATTTACAGGGGATAAGAGTTTATCCTAAAGCCAGGAGCCATAACAAAACAACCTTTATCTCATTAATGATGGCCAAGAGAACCCTGCCAAGCTTAAAAGTAAAAATCAGAAATAACAGGTAAATCTACAAATTTACTTATGCTCTATGAATAGCGATGCAAAGATGTCAAACAAGTGCTAATAAGCAAAAGAGAATGAAAAAAATGTGAAACCGTCATTAGTGTTAGAATGACAATAAGGTAGGGGTATCATAGTTTTATGTGAAACCGTCATTAGCGTTAGCATAACAGTAAGTTAGGGGTATCATAGTTTTACTGAAATCCCTGGGTTGAGTCTGTAAAACACATCAACGAAATGAATGAGTGGCTGATACTATTTGTTCTGTATTATTTTTGGAGAGCAACTCTTTTCCAAGTACAGCAAAACAACTCCCAAAGAGAGAATCTTGCTGGATTGCAGGAAGAGAGAAGAAAGTATAGTACAGTACAGTGATCTCCAGCTGGATCGCGTTTCTTGGTTCGCGTTTTCACTGTACCACGGTTTTTTTTTGGCAAAAATAATTGTAAAATACTTATATACATGAGTATTTCATGTAATTACCACTTCATTCACCGTAATTTTATCTATCACTTTCATATAAATTTACGCTGCATGCTGTTATTTATGAAGTAAAGGGTGGTTTGTTAAAAGTACAGGGAGGGTTTATACAATGTAAACGTAAAAATAAATTAAAATATCTATGTACATATACGTTGATCCTACTTCGCGGTTTTCCTGTCTCGCGCCGGGTCCCGGAACCGAACTACCACGATAAGGGGGGGATCACTGTATATGAATTCAATGTTATATTTCATTCCTAAAAAATATCTGAATCTTCTTTTCTATTAGCAAGACATATTTGAAATAAAATAAAACATTCTGAAGATAACATTTATTAGGTTACCTGAAATCTGTCTAGTACTCTAACGTCACTGGATGACTCGCAAGAAACTTTTGATTTGATTCTTTCTGCCCGAGACTGAAGTCTGCCGTAAGTTTCAAAAAACTTCACTTCCGTATCAAAATCAAATAATGGAACGGCATGCTGGTACTTTGCTAGCCTGGGAAACCAAAATCTCATCAATACATAAATATTTATTATATGGCCTGAAGAAAGATAAATATTAAAAAATCAATTACTGAGGATTACATATGAAAATTACCTAATTAAAGCAAAATATAGTTACTGAAACAAACCACTCATACAGTGAATACACACTATATTCGTGGTATTTACGGTAGAACAGCGTCTGCGGGAGCATGTCCTCGACAATCACAAAAATATCTGTCCTAAATTCTCATAATAAATAATTGTTGCACTAATATCAGACTGCAAAACAAAATTACCTCACACTCAATTTTCTATGTAATCTGTGCAAGTGGGGCAAGAGTGGGCCAGCTTTCTGGAGACGTTTCAGCTCTCTCAAAAGTTTTTGTTCCTCATAGGTACTCAAGGCACGTATGCTGTAATATAATACAATATAAAAGATTATTTACAATGGTTTTCTAACTTCATAATGAAATCTAATACCTAAATAATAATCAATCCGTAAAATTGATTACGCCTAATTTTGTAGTGATATTGCTAAAATGCCTCTCAAGGATAAAGAATATACAGATGCTCCCCAACTTACAAACAAGCTACGTTCCTAAAGGTTCTCATATCCCAACTTGTTCGTAAATAGACATTTTGCATGTACAGTACTGTATTAGGTGTACAGTATATGTCTACCAAACATTCCTACATCGTGTACATAACATAGGAAACTTGTGTTAGAACAAAATATATTTGTTTTCTTATCATAAAGACACAATAATAAAACAAAACATAAATTATATAAATAAACTGAAATGATAATAATGCTGAGCTTTGAGCATATTTCATTCGCTTCTCTGGATGTTCGTATGTTGGATGTTCATAAGTCGAAGAGCATCTGTATTGGTAACCTCCTATTCTGATGCTAAAGTAGCTAAGCAATAATGTCCCACTTTCGTGACAGGAATACTACACAAGTCTCACTAACTCCGAACTTTTCTTGTCTCTTCTATCAGTTTTTTCTTAAATTAAAGAGAGAAAATGAGCCACCTTATACAGATACTTCCTCATCATACAAATAATTTGATACAAAAGGAAAATTTTTAAAATATTAAAGGACCACACATACTTCCCTGCTGTAGCCCAATTAGACAACTTCTTTTGGTCAGACCCATGCACAACATTGCTTTTTGTGAACAATGATTTCTTTAGATTAATTGCTTGAGTGGTTGAATTAGCTTTCACTTCTCTGACACACCCATTATCAACATCAACGAGCTCTATATCTATTTCTTTACTTGCTTCAGCCACCTCTCCTTTTGGTGCATTATTCTGGAAATGAAAAACTTATACATAAAGCCAATCTTAAATATTTCACTGCTATGGGTACTATGGGAAAAAATTGCAGATTATCTAAGAAGCTCCTTTAAAGACAGTAAACAGAGCAAACATTTGACAGATATCTATCATAAACAAATTTAAAATACAAAAACATACTGAAATAATACATACTGCCTTTACAAGGTATGATTCATTTGAATTTCAAGATTACAAGAATGAAACATTTTTGTGATGAGGTCAATAAGAAATGGAAAGAAAATATGTCAATTACTCCTTTCGGGAGGTAATGAACATCTTCAGCAAACTCTTCTTCACTGTCAAAAAGGGATACAGGTGGCAAACTGTGTGGGCGCAGAATATCTTTCTCCATATACCAAGAGCCTTGGGAGGTCTCATCTTGACAATTGCTCTCACTTGATTCATCTCTAGAACTTGATGGCCCATCATCAACAATATCCTCATGAATAGTTACCTTGGGTAAAAATAGAATACAGCTATATCAACATACTGTACTGTAAAATATACAGAAACCATACTGAAACCATATAAAAATAGTGATGTAACCCGAATTTCAAGTAAACATCTAAATAAACACCTATCCTAATGCAAGTAGTAAAGTTTCTCCATTTTCCATGCATTTCTCTAACTCTAATTTCACTTCCTTAGTGATGGCTTTCTTTTTCTTCGAAGCTCTGCCATCAAAAGAATCTGCTGTATGCTTGGTAGACATAATAACAGGCCAAAAAATATTAAAAACATAATCAAAATAATTTATGGAAGATGTGTTGTAACCACGAAACAGTATAACTCAAGGACAGTGTAAACCGAAGACCCCTGTATATACATTATAAATAAATCCGTATATACTGTTCATTCAAATATTCAAAGAAAGACTATATAAAGTATTCATTGTGTCTGAAAATTAGGCATACTTCCATAACACTGTCATTGTCTTCTTTAATGACTGATGTTGATGGTAAACTCTTGTTCTTTTCAGCTGTATACTGCTGAATAAGCTGAGCTGGGGGAAGGATCATACTGAGTTTATACCATCCTCCATCTTTTATTGTATCAAAGCCACTGACGAAATACTGTCCATAATGTGAGAGTTGTCCGCTAAGTGATGCCTGTAATGTTTTTTTCTTTTTCTTAAACCTTAGGATGAAAAGAAAAAGGTCTAGAATTACTATTTTTAAAAGTAATGTTCCTGTATTGGAATAGGGAATACTAAGCCAAGAAATATGAGTAAGACATGGAATAATTTTCATTTTCATACAGACGCTCACCTACTTACGAACAACCAAGTTACTAACATTGGCAGATCCGAACAAAAGCTACCTATGTATTAAAGTATGTATTACTGTACTGTACAGTACTATTACATCACTATTACAGTATCAAAATTCATTAATACTGTATACATTATGTTTTATGTTGTAATTAAGTGTCTTTAGCCTAAGTACTGTACAGTACTGCATAAGTAAGTACAGTACAGTACTTTGTTTTTTACCTCAACACAACTTATGAACAATTCTACTTACGAACAGACTTCTGGAATCTAACTTGTTCAAAAGTAGGGGAGTGTCTGTGTTGGCAAATTAACTTTGTGACTAGTTTATATTATTATAAATATCCATGCAATAATCTTAAGGGCAAATGCAATAAGTAATACTGAGGTTGGATATATACGGAAGCTCCCCTACTTACGAACAATCGAGTTACAAATATTCACAGATATGAACAAAAATATACCTATTATCTACCCATTTATTAATGTATGTATTACTGTACTGTACTTTATTACTATATTATTATTACTGCATTAAACTTCATTACTACTGTATACTTCATATTTTGTGAAGTAGTTGAGTGTCTATAGCCTAAGTACTATACACTACTCATATGTATGTAATTAACAGTACTCTTCTTTACCTAAACACAACTTACAAACAATTTTACTTACGAACCGACTTCCAGACCTAACTCGTTCGTAAGTTGGAGAGTGTCTGTATATGAATCTACTATAAAATATTAAGTTAATGTCTGAAATGTCGCTTTTCCAAACTTTTTATAGCATGAAGAGATATAATGGAAAATATAAATCCAATAACTATAACATATAAAATTTAAGTATAACATTTGAATCTATTAATCAATAGACCACTGAAAACAAAAAAACGATTACATTGTATAGTGTTATCAGATTTATAAATAGCCATCAGTAGCCTTAATACTGTAAATAATATTTCATATCATCCAGGCAGCTGTGGCTCCAAAACATGGAAAAGCAAGATAATACTTTTGTGAATATAAAATGCTTTTTCTTGGCTCCTTGCCAGTATCGTATTCATATCATAAAGGGTTATACATAAGTTCTTACAAAATTCATAAATCTTTTCTCTGTAGACAAGCCCCCCCTCAAATAAAAATGCTCCAGAAAATCTTTTAGGAACATGGAAATTACAGATGGTCTTCAACTTGCAACAGTTCAACTTGTGATCAATCAAATCTACACGAAATTTTCCATAGTCTTTACCAAATATATATGCGACCAACGGTCATGATATAAAAATGAAATAAGACTTACATAATATAAAATATTCAAATTTGTACTTGTTGCACAGCTTGATGTACACCATACTTTACTGCACATGTGAATGTCAGAGCACAAAAGCTTTTCAACAAACGACTACTTTAATATACGAGTCATTCACTAAAATCAACCTTTACTGGAAGTTAAGGACCACCACTTGTATTTGAAAAGAATTTTGCTCACCTGTCAGGTCCAAATATTTCTTTCCAGTGATCATGGATGAAACTGTATATGTGGATTTTCCAGTGAAAGAAACCCTTCCATGCACTCTCTGTTTTTGTCATGTGAAGGTTATATAGCACAAGGAGTAATAACTGAGGACTGTTGAAGAAATTGGACTTATATTACACATCAAACAAAACTCTACTGAAAACTCTGAAACATTATTCATATTTGAAATAGAAAAGAAGGTTAGGGGATGCAGAGTACTGAATATAATCCATAAAAAACTTCCAGATAGCATAAATAATAGTGTACCTTATAATCAACCAAAAATGAATAAAGCCTCACAGATAAGAGCAATATATATTTTTACTGGTTACATATATGCATATTGACAATCAATATTACAGCAAGTTGCATTTTCAGATATCATAGCATTAACCAATTACAGTAAACTTCAAAAAAGTTAGCATTTAATATACTTTCCATAGAAATTACAAAAGAGGGCTTTTGCTTAAAATCTAAGAAAAATATGCGATACAAAATTGCAACTACTTACATGTTAAGTTTTGCCCTGACCGTTGAGTCTGTGTCATTTTGATGGCAAAAGGAGCAGGTGAAACAGAAAAAATTATCACCCACAAGCCTTCCCTGAGGCAATCCAGATTTTAGGCAGCAAATATGGGCAGTTTGTCGACACAGATCACAACGAAGCATTTCATCTGGCCCACTTTCGGCCATGCAACCGCAGTACAGGCAAGGCCCTGTACTTAAATTTGGTGCAAACTTGAAAAAAATAAAATTTTAATTCATATGGCATTAGATTACTAGAAGATGCCTCTCTAACTTTTAATGCAATTATGACATATACAATAAAAATATATTTCCAAACAATATTATTTTATAATCTATAATGTAACCACTTACAAGCCCCCATCTGCATATATAGTAGTACATTTAGCTTTTAATCACAATCTTATCAAAATCAATTGGTTGTTGAAAAGAAGATAGTATGAACTTATAAGATCAGACTCACAATTTATGCAAAATAGACCTCAAAAAAGAAGTTTATGATACCAGATTTTTTTAAGATTTAGATGTATCTACGTACTTACATTTGTCATTCCAATTCCAGTAAATTTTCAATAAAAAAATTATTTTTTCAAAAAGAAAAACCCCTCCTGTAAGAAGAGAATACTGAAAATTATTGATGAATATAGACATTTCTGCTTTCAATATATCATAGTAAATCATATATCATATCCCTATTTTCATTTAATTTACAGTATAAATCATATATCTCTTAAAGTAAATTATCCACTGAAAAAAATTCTCAAAAGGCAAGTAACCGAATCAATGCTGCAAAAATGGTGGAGTAAATACTGAATAAAAAAAAAAATCCATATTATTATTGCCTTGAAGAAGCAGAACAGCTTTGGCTGTTAACATTTAATCTGAAAATAACTTTATCCACAACTAGAAAAGATATAAAAAAAAAAATACTACTACTCTGGCAATGCAAGAACTCACCATAAAACGTTATTACATACACTTCAGTCTCAAACTAACACGACATACCCCAAAATGAAATCTTCTGTAATTTTAATCCCATACTTCAAAATCTAGAGTAAACAATAGCAGTTCCTCACAGAAGTCTTCAGTTTTCACTTCAAGCTGATATGGAGACAAATGGTGGTTGGATTACTGCCTTCTTAACGTATTCACAAATACTCAAAACTGTGTAATTATAACTATTTACTTATTTTTGCGTCTTCAAATACATTTCTGGAAGTATGAGTTTCTTTCGGCTTTTTTTTTCCAATAGTTGCGGGATAGCATGAAAAGTTGGCCAGTGTCCTGCCTAGCTCTTACTCACAATAATTTCAGTACTATGTTTTCTCTAATTGACATATTAAATCTAATTAGTTCCTTTTGCACATAAAGAATACATTCAAATTAGATGTTCAATTTATAAAGCTGAGCAAAATAAAAATAAAAATGCATGAGTTACCTTCTGGAGGCTGAATGCTCAATAATATATATAAACGCTGAACTATTAGACGAAAATGAAAAAAAATATATGTATAAATATTTAGGAAAATAGATATATATTTCACGATTAAATGTGTGTTAAAAGTGTAGAATATATTTAGATTTTCTAATCAGAATAAAAATCATGGGGAAATATTTTGATTATGTTGAAAGATTACTTTAGAGTTCAGAGAATAATTCTAGTAAAGTTTTCAATTGGAACAGCAGACAACCTTAAAAATTAAAGATAAATAGCTTCGATTGTGAAAACTTATATATAAAATCCAAAGATTATAGAAGCTTTTGCTCTTGATAAATGCTCAATACATACCTTTATAAAATGATAAAATATAAAAATTCTTGGCATTTGCAACTTTGTTTAAAGCAGACGAATTATTGAACTCACAAAGCAAATTAAAATTGTTTTATAGTTCAGTC
>JAXCGZ010015703.1:50000-52827 GCA_037179515.1 Halocaridina rubra | reverse complement strand
TCTGGCTCTCAGTAGGAAGACAGTGCAGAGGGGGGATTGCTATGTGATGAGGCTATGGGAGTAAACCAGCTTAGGCTGTCGGGGCACAGGAAAGAAGATCCTTCCCCACCTACCCTGCGAATGATCCAAGTAGGATCTTGAAAGGGAGGTGTGTCTTGAACTTCTGGTGAATGCGTTTCCTTTGGCTCCCTCGGCTCCCTTACAAGGAAGAATGGAGCCATTGTATATATAACTATCTCTATATACAATAGACATATTTCTCCTTCTAAGCGAGATGACTGAGTCAAAGAAAATACCTTTACTATGCGGGAAGAAATATACAGAGGAGAGGATTCCCAGTCTCCTCGCTCTGTCTCATTTAGTCGACTTTTACGATACGCAGGGGAACACAGAAAAAGTATTTTTACCCCTTCCCTCAGGGTTTACAGAATCTATTATTATTATTGTTATTATTATTATTATTATTATTATTATTATTATTATTATTATTATTATTATTATTATTATTATTAATTATTATTGTTATTATTTATTATTATTATTATTATTATTATTATTATTATTATTATTATTATTATTATCTCTAAGATGCTGGGGGTGGTTCGGAGCGGGCAGTGGAAGTTCGCCTTAGTATATGCTGCTTGTCGTAAGAGCCAAGTGAGAGGGAAAGGGGAGACAGGACCTGGCGTTTCCTTCCTTTCTCAGTTTTATATTTCTTGCACCATATCTACTGAAAAGATGGGGTGGGGAGGAGAATGATGAAGCCCCGGCGCTTCCCTTCTTTTGTGGTCGTTTTTGCCACCCCCTTCCCCATTCCCATGATAGGCTGTCTCATTGAAAAAAAATGCTATTATAATTCTGTCTCGATATTGATTGGTAAGATGGGAAATGTGGATTTTGTGTTGAAATTAATATTTATCCTGCATTAAGCCATTTCTTCTTCTTCTTCTTCTTCTTCTTCTTCTTCTTCTTCTTCTTCTTCTTCTTCTTCTTCCAGCTGCGTGATTTTCGTTAATGCAGTTGAAAATAATGGGATTCTTTTTTGCCTAACCTCAAAAGAAAAAAGAATGAATTGAGAGGGAATCACTTATTATCTTTTTTTATACATATATATGTCAATGCTAAAGTCATTTGTACAGCAACAAGTACAGATTTCGTCTCTGAGTCTTATTTATCATTAGTTGTCATTTGATAGTTACGTATACGTATTATTTCTGAAAAGGCATTTCAGATTTTTAATTATGAAACAGGTGCACCCTAACTGATAGTTTGTCTAGGGATATATATATATATATATATATATATATATATATATATATATATATATATATATATATATATATATATATATATATGTGTGTGTGTGTGTGTGTGTGTGTGTGTGTGTGTGTGTGTGTGTGTGTGTGTGTGTGTGTGTGTGTGTGTGTGTGTGTGTGCGCGCAAAATTGTGTTTACGGGAAAGAGCCCAAAGCTCGTATCTTCCCGTCTCCTCATCGGTTCCATTTTATAATTAGGCTACGTTTCCACTAGGCTGCAAAACGCTGCTTCTGTTTTTCGCAGCCTCTGCCTGAGTTTAGGTGATACATGTAATCCTATGGAGCTGTTTCCACTAGAGGCTGCGTTTCGCAGCTGCGAAACGCAGCCTCTAGTGGAAACAGCTCCATAGGATTACATGTATCACCTAAACTCAGGCAGAGGCTGCGAAAAACAGAAGCAGCGTTTTGCAGCCTAGTGGAAACGTAGCCTTAGTGATACTTATCATACCTGTCCATAAAACTATGGATTGAGATAGCATTAACTACCTCCTCGCTTAGCCAATTCCAATTATCAACTACTCTTACACTGAAAAAGTATTTCCTTACATCCTGCAAACAAGTTTTCTTACCAAGCTTCAAACTATGACCTCTAGTTCTAGAGCCAGCCATATCAAAATATCGATCCCTATCCACTCTATCATAGCCATGAAGGAATTTAAAGACTGTCACCATATCCCCCCCTCACTCTTCTAGCTTCGAGTGATGGTAAGTCTAATTCCCTCAGCCTCTCATCATAACTGAGATTGCGTATTTCTGGCACCAGTTTCGTGGCATGTCTTTGAACTTTTTCAAGCTTAGCTATGTGCTTTTTCAAGTGCGGATTCCAAAAGGGGGCTGCATATTCGAGTTTTGGCCTCACATAGGTTACATAAATATTTCTGAACATTTCCTTGTCCATGTGCCTGAAGGCTACCCTTACATTTGATAAGAATGCATATGCTGCCCTTACTATGCCATTTATATGTATTTCTGGAGACAAATCTGCCAGTATGTTTACTCCGAGATCTCTCTCATTTTCTGTCTCTTGAAGTTGTACTCAGCCACCGAGTAATCAAGCTTGGGCCTTCTTGCACTTGTACCCATTCTAATTACCTTACATTTTGAAGTATTGAATTTCATTAGCCACTTTTCTGAGCACTCATGCAGATTATTTAGATCCTCCTGAAGTTCTCTACCATTGTTCACGTTTTTTACTTTCTTCACAATCTTTGCATCATCTGCAAACATATTCATGAATGAATTTACAGACTCTGGTAGGTCATTTACATATACAAGGAACAAAAGTGGCCCTAAAACTGAACCCTGTGGAACTCCACTACTAACTCTTCTCCATTCAGACACTGAGTGTCTTACTCTAACCCTCTGTTCCCTTCCTTCTAAGTAAGTTTTTATCCATTCCAAAACATTTCCACCTATTCTAGCCATTGATTGCAGCTTCCTAATAAGTCTCCCATGTGGAACAGTGTCAAACGCTTTCTGGAAGTTTAGGAATATGCAATCTGCCCAGCCCT
>JAXCGZ010015703.1:32500-45000 GCA_037179515.1 Halocaridina rubra | reverse complement strand
AATAAAGCTAGGGTTGTAGACCTGATAAGAAAGCTTGGAGTAGTATGTGGTCCTGAGGATATTGTAAACATACACCAACTAGGTAAATATTCGAGGGAAGGAAAGCCGAGACCAACAAAAGTAACCTTTGAGAGAGGGGAGACATGTAGGGAAATATTGTTGAGAAAAAAAAGTCTAAAAGACCTTCAAGAATGCAAAGAAGTGTTCATTAGACGATACAGAACACAGGAAGAGATGGGAAAGATCAAAAACTTGTTGCAAGAGGCAAGAAGGTTAAATGATGAAAGAAATGAGGAAGAGAAGAAAAATTTTCGTTACAGAATACTTCCAGACAAAGGGGAGATAAAGAAGATAATGACAGAAGATCAGGGGATGGGGCCTCATTAAGATTGTTATACACAAATGCTGATGGATTAGCTGGTAAGGCAGTAGAATTAAAAGATAGGATTCACAACAGTAAGGCAGATATAGTAGCAATTACAGAGACTAAGTTGAGTGAGGACATAAACAGTGTCACAGTTTTTCCTAAGGGCTTCAGAATACTAAGGGTCGAAAGATCTGAGAGGACTGGTGGAGGGATAGCACTGCTCATAAGTGAGAGGATTCAAGCTGAAGAGATAAACTTGGCTATAGAAAGTGAGTTCAGGGAATTTCTTGTTGCTCGCATAAATACTGGGTCAGAGAGCATTATAATAACTGTTGTATACAACCCACCAAGGAACCAAAATAGGCTTGAAATTTATGAGGAAAGTCATATAGGTACGATTGAAGTCATAAACTCAGTTGTTAACATGGCGCGGGAGAAAAAATGTAGGATTTTGATTATGGGAGACTTTAATCATAAAGAGATAGATTGGATAAATCTTGACCCACACAGTGGTGAGGACTCCTTTGGGGCAAGATTCCTAGATTGCGTACAAGGGAATTTCCTACACCAACATGTAATGGAACCAACAAGAGCCAGGGGTGGGGATGAGCCATCACTACTTGATCTGGTGTTCACAGATAATGTGTTGGATATTGAAAATATTGAGTATGAACCACCAATTGGAAAGAGTGACCACTGTGTGTTGTTGATGGAGTATATCATTGAAGACATTCTTCCTGAGAGTAGAGGCACTGAGGACATGAGGAGGAACTATCAGAAAGGAGATTACATCAAAATGAATGAGCTTTTTGCAGTTATTGACTGGAGAACCTTATTTTACAACAAATCTGTACAAGAAATGTATGACATCTTTTGTGAGAAATATGGGAAGATAGTAGATTGCTGCATACCTGTCACCAAAGTAGGTGTAATTCATGCCAGAGAGAAATGGTTCGATAATGGGTGTAAAAGAGCTAAGGAGTGGAGAGACAAATGCTGGAAAAGGTATAGGAGGAGAAAAAACATAAATGCCTGGCAAACCTACAAAAGAGCAAGAAATGACTACCTAAGTAAAAGGAGAGAGGCAGAGAAAGATTATGAGAGGGACATCACCAGGAAGGCTAAAGAAAATCCCAAGCTTTTCCACAGCTTTATCAGAGGAAAACTGAAGGTAAAAGAACAGGTTTTAAGGCTAAAGAGAGCGGATGGAAGCATCACTGAGACGGACGAAGAGATCTGCAAAGAATTGAACAAGGAGTTTCAGTCAGTATTTACAGTAGAAAATACCCCACCCCCTCAGATTGCAGTGATAGAAGCTCAAGGGCCGGTATTAGAGAACATCAACCTTACAGCCACAGAGGTATGCAAGGCGCTGATGGATTTAGATGTTCATAAAGCTACAGGTCCTGATGACATATCCCCTCATGTGCTTAAAAAATGCGCAAACACAATATCAGTGGCACTAAGTATCATATTTAAGGAGTCATTGGAGTCGGGGGAGATTCCAAGATGCTGGAAACAAGCAAATGTGATACCTATCTTCAAAAAGGGAAGGAGGGATACGGCTCTGAACTATAGACCAGTTTCCTTGACCAGCATAGTTTGCAAACTTATGGAGAAACTACTAAGGAAACATATCTCTCTTCACTTGGAATCCTTCAACTTTTTGTCAGTGAAGCAACATGGCTTCAGAGAAGGAAGATCAACAGTAACAAACTTATTAGAATTTTATGATGAGGTAAGCCAAATCTTACAGGAAAGAGAGGGTTGGGCAGATTGCATATTCCTAGACTTCCAGAAAGCGTTTGACACTGTTCCACATGGGAGACTTATTAGGAAGCTGCAATCAATGGCTAGAATAGGTGGAAATGTCTTGGAATGGATAAAAACTTACTTAGAAGGAAGGGAACAGAGGGTTAGAGTAAGACACTCAGTGTCTGAATGGAGAAGAGTTAGTAGTGGAGTTCCACAGGGTTCAGTTTTAGGGCCACTTTTGTTCCTTGTATATGTAAATGACCTACCAGAGTCTGTAAATTCATTCATGAATATGTTTGCAGATGATGCAAAGATTGTGAAGAAAGTAAAAAACGAGAACAATGGTAGAGAACTTCAGGAGGATCTAAATAATCTGCATGAGTGGTCAGAAAAGTGGCTAATGAAATTCAATACCTCAAAATGTAAGGTAATGAGAATGGGTACAAGTGCAAGAAGGCCCAAGCTTGACTACTCGGTGGCTGGAGTACAGCTTCAGGAGACAGAAAATGAGAGAGATCTAGGAGTAAACATATTGGCAGATTTGTCTCCAGAAATACATATAAATGGCGTAGTAAGGGCAGCATATGCATTCTTATCAAATGTAAGGGTAGCCTTCAGGCACATGGACAAGGAAATGTTCAGAAATATTTATGTAACCTATGTGAGGCCAAAACTCGAATATGCAGCCCCCTTTTGGAATCCGCACTTGAAAAAGCACATAGCTAAGCTTGAAAAAGTTCAAAGACATGCCACGAAACTGGTGCCAGAAATACGCAATCTCGGTTATGATGAGAGGCTGAGGGAATTAGACTTGCCATCACTCGAAGCTAGAAGAGTAAGGGGGGATATGGTGACAGTCTTTAAATTCCTTCATGGTTATGATAGAGTGGATAGGGATCGATATTTCGATATGGCTGGCTCTAGAACTAGAGGTCATAGTTTGAAGCTTCGGAAGAAAACTTGTTTGCAGGATGTAAGGAAATACTTTTTCAGTGTAAGAGTAGTTGATAATTGGAATTCGCTAAGCGAGGAGGTAGTTAATGCTACCTCAATCCATAGTTTTAAGGACAGGTATGATAAGTATCACTAAGTCTAAAAATGGAACCGATCAGGAGACGGGAAGATACGAGCTTTGGGCTCTTTCCCGTAAACACAATTAGGTAATCACAATTAGGTAATCACACACACACACACACACACACACACACACACACACACACACACACACACACACACATATATATATATATATATAGAACGAGGTTTGTAAATAATTTTGTCTCTTAGGTCAGGGATAAAACTGTACCTCAATATATTACTAGAAAATCCTTACATCATATTATCCCTACACATCTTACAAGCCACAACATCTCTATATCTGTTTACTCTGTTTTCTTCGTGTCCAGGCCTGATGAGGGCAGTTTTGTTTTATTTTTCTTGCCCCGTCCTGGTGTCACAACCATTAAATAAAAAACGAACATACAATAATTTTCGGCAAAATGGTAGCGTCTGCGACTCTGAGGCGGCAGGTCGAGGATTCGCGCCTTGTCACGAACTGAGGTTAGTAAGGGCATACTCTCAGGGTAACGATTACATCTGCCAAAACAAGTCCTTCGTAAGAAGGCAATCGTCCTAGCCCTTAGTAGAAAAGGGAGTTCGTGACGTAAAACCGAATCTGAATGTAAATAAGGAAGACAATGTATTGTGCACAGTTTTATGTCCCAATGAGTTCCCACTCGAATGAGGGTGCACACAGAAACATGTTGGAGCTGAGGGACTAAGGGAGGATGCCCATCTTATCGCCCCGCGGTGGAATCGAACCCACGGTAGTCTCTCCCGACTCGCGCACCCTACCACTGAGCTACCGCGGCCTCCGAAGAAGACATTGTATTGAAGAATGAAAATATTCTTGCAAGTTCTATGCGCCTGAAGCCAGTTAAGCAGACAAGGGTAGTATCTTCCACACTGAAACTGCTAGACCTTGTCAACTCAGCATCTTTAGTGAGTATTTCTTTGATGTAGAATATGTTTTTAGTATAGAATTATTTTCACCGTCCTGTAAGTAATTTATTTACAAAATGGACTAAAAATAAGAGAGAGGAAAGATGGGAGGTCATCAAATAGTTTGTTTTTCCAGCAAGCAAACAGGCGCCAGGGTTCGACCGGCCATAAGGCTAATTTAGATATGCCTGGCATCTTTTGTTATGGTTGGTGCCCCCTGCTAACTTTTGCTGCATAGGGCTACGTTTTGTGGTATCTTTTGTTATGGTTGTTACCCCCGTGCTAGCTTTTGCTGCAGATGGCGGCTCCAAATGGTATCTTGTGGTATGACTGTTGCCTCCCTGCTAGCTTTTGGTGCCGAGGGCGGCATCATATTTTGAGGCGTAGGGGTTCGAAAGTAAGAATGAAAAAGAAATATGGTGTGCTCTTCTCCTCTTCTAGTAGGCTGATAACTATCATTTGTAGAGCATCTATTATATCATTATCAGATAATAGTAGATAGAGTGCTGGCCTAACATTTATTATATAATAGAAAAAAATAAGAATAATGAAGATAAAGGGTGTGTTTCCTTCTGTTGTTGCTGCCCCTGAGAGAGAGATTAGGAAGGCGTGGCCATTGGTGGGTCTCAATCTATCCAGGGCATAGGAGGAAGGGTATGTTGTTGCCAGGTGAACCTGCTGTAGTCCTTTCTTTCTTTCTTTTTATACTTTTGCTTTCAGGCGTGTCTGTAAGGGTGGAAATCGCGTCGCAGTCATAGATCAAAGCCAACCTTCGGAACTTAGAGATGTTTATACTTGCCCTCTTTTGGCCAGTTATGCAAGAAGGAATATCCATTTCTATTTCCGCTCGTGTAAACATTCTGGTTAGGAGTGTGCTGCTGTCGGATATATATTTCGCCAGTGATTGTCAGACAGAAGACAGTTTCTTCTTCTTCTTCTTCTTCTTCTTCTTCTTCTTCTTTTAACGTTTACCATATCCCAATCAGGTTACTGTGCTCCAGTAATCTCTTGAAGACTGGTGGATGGTTTTGGCATAGCACCGTTACCAAAATGAGTTGGCTTACTCCCTCAGTGGTTGCTTTTCTGAGACACTTTTCGGCATACTAAATACTGATTCATCCATCTCATAGGAGCACGTGGATAATATTTTTGCTATTTTCTGGTAAGTTTTTTGAATGGGAGTCGTAAGACAATAATATTTTTACGTTATATATCTCACAATTAGTCGCCGTTTGAGGCTGGACACAGACGGATAGAAGCCGAAAAACCGCGGGCTCGAACATGGGTCTGTCGCCCTCCGAATTAAGCACTCTGGCGATCCTCCTTAGATTCTCACAGCATCTGATGTTCCTCGGTGCACACCCACCCAAGTATTGACCAGACCTAACGTTGCTTAGTCTCAGTGATTGAATGAAAGCGGCGCACCCAATGTGGTATGGCTATCAGCGTAAGACGTAATCGAGTATAATGTACATAGAAACATACATTCTATAGACACATTCAAAGGAACCAGAAAAAAAGTGAAGCTGTTGCATGTGTGACTGTGTATGCTGTAAGGGAATGAATTGTAAGAAGTGCAAGTTACATAAGAAATAAAAAACGAGAATAGAAATACAGATATACATACGTACTCAGATACTCATGCACGTCTGAATACATACAAAGTTGCATATATTTATGCATATTTACTTTACATACATACGTAGAAATGAATAATGCAAAGTAAAGAACTTTTTTGAAGCATGACGCCAGAATAAATTGAAGATGATTTATTTCAGGTAATATACGATGATCTAAATCTCTCTTGACGATATGAAAATATACAAAAGACAGAACCTCGATATGTTCCATTTATGTTCCACGGAATAGAGCAAATCAAGGGTGGAACAATATCCTCATAAGAATAAATTCTGCTTCTAGATATGCAGCTCTCCAGAATGAAAGAAACAAAAAGTTAAAGATATGAAATGTCATAAAGAAAGAATAGGGTGTCTTAAAATGGCCACAAAAGCGGTTATACGTAACAGACGTAGGTCACCCTTCCATAGCTCAGTGGTTGTGGTGCCTGGCTCCCCACCCTGGCGTTCTAGATTTCCTACATACTCTCTCTCTCTCTCTCTCTCTCTCTCTCTCTCTCTCTCTCTCTCTCTCTCTCTCTCTCTCTCTCTCTCTCTCTCTCTCTCTCTCTCTCTCTTTCTACTGTGGAATAAAAGATGGAGTTCGTAAAAGTGCATACATCGTTAATTTTGTGGAATCTTTTGTGGAACGGCCTTCTTACTGGTATGAGATTTTATAAAAGAGCAAAAACGACCAATTATATCTTTACAAACATGCGTAGCTATGTAGACATGTTTATTCGAAAGCAGATGCCGTTATTAGTACAGCTAATGTTAGATACAGTCAAAAGATATTTTGTGCAACATTTTCTTCCTATTCGAGTGAGTGAGGTGTTGTTTTAGCTCTTGATATACGTTTGGCACGCATACAGTGTTATCCGTATGTGTACTCGACGAGGCTTTGGAGAGAGGAGAGTGTAGTATACAGAAGAAAACAATGGAAGTCTGCATTTTTAGTTTTATATATCAACATCCTTAAATAGGACCCGGAAATAAACGTTTTATGCGCAAAGTTGTTATAAGTTGCAATATGACACGTTTAGTCTTAAGACTCCTTCGCAGAAACTATTGCAGATCAGCATTCAGGGAAGAACTATCTATACTCCTAATATATATATATATATATATATATATATATATATATATATATATATATATATATATATGATCAAATAAATATATCACCATATTTGAAAACATGAATCATAGTTTACCCCTGACCAGGAATCGAACCTAAGACACATAATTACTGTGCTAAGGCGCTATCAACTACACTACTGAAGGTCTAATTTAGAAGTAAACCTTACAGCTTAATTGCTATGCTAGGAATGAACGCACTCTATCGGAATGCTTTTTTGTTCATATTACAGCTGAGATTTAAATTAAATGCGAAATACGAAACCGAGGTGATGTTAGGAGAAGCTGTAATATGAACAAAAAGGCATTCAAATAGAATGAGTTCATTCCAAGTATAGCAGTTAAGCTGTGAGGTTTGCTTCTCCTTTAGACCTTCAGCGTTGTAGTTGATAACGCCTTGGCACAGTAATTATGTGTCTTAGGTTCGAATATTGGTCAGGGGTATAATATCTTATATATATATATATATATATATATATATATATATATATATATATATATATATATATATATATATATATATATATATATATATATATATATATATATATATATATATATATATATACATGTGTGTGTGTGTACTTTGGCAGTATATATATTCTTTCAAACAATGTCTTGATATATATATATATATATATATATATATATATATATATATATATATATATATATATATATATATATATATATATATATATATATATATATATATATATATATATAAAGTGGCCGTAGTTGCCTTGTAGTAAGGTTCGTAACTGTGATTCGTCAGGTTGTGGTTTCGAGGACTGCCACGACCTGAAGTTAGACATGGCATTTACTCAGGGTAACGGTCCCAATTTTCAGTCTAAACACCAGCGCAAGAAAGTACCGTTATAGCCCTTAACAGAGAGAGGCCGTGACGTAAAACCGATCGCAATATATATATATATATATATATATATATATATATATATATATATATATATATATATATATATATATATGTGTGTGTGTGTGTGTGCGTGTGTGTATGTGTGTGTATGTGTGTATGTTTTTATATATATATATATATATATATATATATATATATATATATATATATATATATATATATATATATATTGTAACTATACATTTAAACTCAATTTAGCTTAGACATAAGACCTGAATGGACTTGTATCCATGTTAAGTTTGCCATTTACACATCTATATTGCCTAACTTAATAAGATTGCTTAGTAGTAGGTTATAACAGACATCACAACATATTTATATCCTCCTGTAAATCCCTCTGAAGAGACTCAGAGTAGGGGATGCAAATATTTAGTTCTGTTTATGGGTAGGCAGCGGATAGCAATGACACATAAACTTGAGACTTGGCTGATCCTTGTCTAATTCAACAAAATGCGTTGATTCCTCTCATGACCTTTTGTGTTCTATTCACTCTTATTAGACTGCTGTTAATGACCTGGCATTGGTATTTGTAGGGCGATATGTTACATTGGTGGCATAGGCCTGCTTCCTCATGAACCACGTGGGGTACGTATGCGATTGTTAGGCTATCTCTGATGACAGTATCTGCAGGGCATGAAGAAATCGTACAATAGGTGTTCTCTTCCTTCGTATTAGTTTATGGTTTAAACTGTCAACTACTATTCCACGCAGGTACTTCATTCGCCCTGGGAAGGAGCTGTGACTTGCCATCCATAATGTACTTCTGGAGGAATGACATGCATAAGACTCTTTATCTTCCTTTGCGCCTTTCAAGGACTTTGGCTCCTAGAGTACTTTGTAATCCATTTTGCGGTGCCATGAGGCTTGCTGAATTGACAAGAGATCCTGAACTTTCAAGGGCCGTGGATCTTGTAGTACTATGTATTGTATTTTTCGCAAGAATGAAGCGTGTTGAATTCGCAAGACATAATAAGCACTGGGCTGCAATGTTCAGCTGTCTTTATAACCTTTTTGAGTTGGCAGTGTCAACAAAACTCCGTGCTCAGGAGAGAACTACAGGAGAGGGATATTTTTCATTGCCATTTCTTGATTGCGTACAGGACACGTTCAATCAATATTCCAGACGTAATCTCATAAAATTTATGATTAAGCTTTGAATGACAGATAACAGGCTATGATATGACAAAAACAGATCCTGAATAGTGTGAAGACACTTGCTTCCACGCTTCAGACATGACTGACAGAGTATGTCGGACTTCCATTTTAAACAGAACGGGCAAATCGGTAAGTGGACCAGTAGAACGAGGTACCACTGCTGGTAATTTCATATCCTGGAAAGAAATAATGCAAAAATGAAGTAGACTAGAGACACGACCACTGTCTCTCTTATATGTTACAAAGACAAGGTTGGCTCAGCATGTTGTCAACTCTTGAAAAAAAAAAACATTAGTATGCTTTATAACCTCTAAGTGAACTTGTGGATGGAATTTGATGCTTTTTTTATATTTGTATACTAACTATGTATCATGACAGACATATTTTGCATATTATTCTAGTGCTGTGACGTTTCCAGTGTCCACATCTGAATTATTCATTCCCAGTGGTTTGATTTATATGTGTTTGTGTGTGTGTTTTATGCATAATTTAAGAATATGCAAATTGCATAGCTCTCTCTTGTAAGATGAGACCTAGCTAATAATAAAATGCAGGCAAGTTTGTTAGTGTATGCGTGTCTACCCAATCGTATTAACGGAAGGAGCCTTATAGTGGTAATTCCCCGTCTCCTTGTCTTTTTTTTTATTCGGTGTTTTTGTTTTTCTTATTTAAATTCTTTTAGTTTTTATAACTTTTTTCTTTCTTTTCAAATGTGTTAAGGTTAAGACTCTCTCTCTCTCTCTCTCTCTCTCTCTCTCTCTCTCTCCCTCTCTCTCCTCTCCTCCTCTCTCCTCTCTCTCTCTCTCTCTCTCCTCTCTCTCTCTCTCTCTCTCTCTCCTCCTTCCCATTAAAAAGTAGTGTATCCATAAAAAAGTTTTTTGTACATTATAAAGAGATAAGAAAATGGAAATGTAGCCTATTTTCCTTCTACTTTTGAAACTTAAGGAGTTTAATAGGCCTCTACGGAAGAAGATCTTTTCTCACTAACCCTGTGGTTGACCCATCCAGTGGCGGTGAAGTAAGTTGTGGCGTTAAAATTGGGTGAATGGCATTTCTGATGAATGGGTATGTGCTTTGACTTGGCCACCTATCTTTCAAGGGGTATTACAATCATTGTGTATGTTGTTGTTTTTTTGGCATGTAATTGTACCTTATTCTTACCAGCTACGTAGGTATTCAAAAACGATTATGAAAACAAAGTTATTTTTTATGGTATTTGTAAATAATTTGTCTGAGTCAAAAACACATTCCCAGTGACCATAAAGCTAATTCGCCCCCCTTATCTCACCCCATCCTAACTTCTTGGAGGTAAAAGGTCCCCTAAATGTCCCCCTCCCCAACCAAAATCACCACTACCACATGACTTGGGTCACCTACAGATTAAGTGGGTAAAGTTCTTCTGCCAAAAATAGGACCTCTAAGGAAAGGGTTGTGGATCACAATGAAATAAAAATTCAAAAACTACGGTTAATAGAACAGTTTTAGAGGGGGGGGGGAAGCTTGTGCTTGATCATAAATAGATGTAAATTTGAACGCTAATTATTAGTATAGAGTTCCCACTCCCAGGCAGATTTTACAGCCTGTCAGTGGGATCAGTCCGACTATTGATCCTTGAGAGAAAGTAACTGGGAAATGAATACTGGATATCATGTTAGTCCAGGAGAGTGCCATTCATACAGAAAAGTCCTTAAGTATACATACATATATAGTTACTATGAAGCTGTGATATTAAAAATCCTACTGAGACGATATTTTCAGGGCATCGGAGGACTCAGATTCGCGTCGCAAGCTACAAAGTCATACAACCATAACTAACTGAGCCACTGCAATTTATAACTCCTTTTGCTGAAATGAATACCACAAACTCTCTCTCTCTCTCTCTCTCTCTCTCTCTCTCTCTCTCTCTCTCTCTCTCTCTCTCTCTCTCTCTCTCTCTCTCTCTCCTTGATATGTATGGCTATGAAGCCCCAGTGGTGTTTCTATTGCTCATCTAATTAATGCATGCATATATATATATATATATATATATATATATATATATATATATATATATATATATATATATATATATATATATATATATATATATATGTGTGTATGTATGTGCGTGTATATATATATGTATGTACCTACTTATTATTCTAACCTGAAAATTGTTATTCTATATCTGCTTCAAATTGTCTGCAGTAGTACTGTTGAAAAGTGAAATGCAACTTAAATGATAGCACTCAACAAGGGCTATTGAAAATATTGTCACAATGATTACTCTTCAAGTACTCTCCAATTATTACACTATATTTTATTATTAATTACTTGCTATGATATTTAAAATTAATTGCAAATTCTATTAGTATGTTATTTATACATAACCACATAGATTGTAATGTTATCAACTGCAATATGACTGGGAGTGCCCATGTGCACATGTCCCCATGTACAGTTATCTGAATAAATAAATAAAAAAAAAATTATCAAGTTTTTTAAATGTCACTGGAAGAGATGCTTGTTTATACTGGCTGTGCCATGATAAGCAGACATCCCTCTCTTATAATGACTTGGTCCGTTATGGCAGCATAACTTTGTAGCTTGCGACGCGAGTTCGAGTCCCCTCATTTACCCCCCCAAAAAAATTCCAGTGAATACTAGTATTGAGTGTGTGTGTGTGTGTGTCTATATATATATATATATATATATATATATATATATATATATATATATATATATATATATATATATATATATATATATATATAGTAGTCTCCGTGGCAAAATGGTAGCGTCTGCGACTCTGAGGCGGCAGGTCGAGAGTTCGCGCCCCGTCACGGACTGAGGTTAGTAAGGGCATACACTCAGGGTAACGATTACATCTGCCAAAACAAGTCCTTCGTAAGAAGGCAACCGTCCTAGCCCTTAGTAGAAAAGGGAGTTCGTGACGTAAAATCGAATCCTAATCCATATATATATATATATATATATATATATATATATATATATATATATATATATATATATATATATATAGAGAGAGAGAGAGAGAGAGAGAGAGAGAGAGAGAGAGAGAGAGAGAGAGAGAGAGAGAGAGAGAGAGAGATGTAAGATCTAATATTATTTTTAGGCGAGTGTTGTTCTGCATTAGTTGCTCTAGTGAATGACGTGCACTTGAGCATGCACGTCTTCTCCCATTTGCACACTTCACCGACTTCCTTAGAGGTTGGTGAACATTTCCTCCCAACCTCCTCCTCCTCTTCTTCCTCCTCTTCCTCCCCCTTCCTCCAAGTTTCCTGTCTTGGACTCATCAACTTAGATGAAAATTACCTCCTATTTTTTTCCTTTTCTTTTTCATGTATCACAGTTAATCCCCATCTGGGGTGGACGCGGATGGGTTGAAGCCAGGGAATTAAGGCTGAATACCTTTCCTAACGCCCCTCTGGGGGCCCGAACATGGGTTCCCCCCAAAGTACTTACTAATGGGTAATAAGCACTAAGTTGCAAGAATTTACTTATAAAAGGCAGTTCGTGTGTAATGAAGGCA
>JAXCGZ010015703.1:17500-27500 GCA_037179515.1 Halocaridina rubra | reverse complement strand
AACTTAGTCTCTGTAATTGCTACTATATCTGCCTTACTGTTGTGAATCCTATCTTTTAATTCTACTGCCTTACCAGCTAATCCATCAGCATTTGTGTATAACAATCTTCATGAGGCCCCATCCCCTGATCTTCTGTCATTATCTTCTTTATCTCCCCTATGTCTGGAAGAATTTTGAAATGAAAATTTTCTTCTCTTCTTCATTTCTTTCCTCATTTACCCCTCTTGCCTCTTGCAACAAGTCTTTGATCTTTCCCATCTCTTCCTGTGTTCTGTATTGTCTAATGAACGCTTCTTTGAATTCTTGAAGGTCTTTTAGACTTTTTTTTTCTCATCAGTATTTCTCTGCATGTTTCCCCTCTCTCAAAGGTTACTTTTGTTGGTCTCGGCTTTCCTTCCCTCGAATATTTGCCTAGTTGGTGAATGTTTACAATATCCTCAGGACCACAACCACTCCAAGCTTTCTTATCAGGTCTACAACCCTAGCTTTATTTTCTTCAAGTCTCCCCTACCATGTTGACTCCTTGGATTCGCTTATGCCTGAGATTACCACTGTCTTCTCTTTGTCAAGTGCCTGTTTAATCAGTTTATTTGCCGTTTCCATCACAGTGTCTTTAATTTTTTTGATTACTGTCTCTTTATAGTCAACTGTTTGTATGTTTTCCAGTGCCACCACCTTTACAGCCTCTTTTACTGCCACATTCCCTTTTAGTGCATCAGCAAAGGAAGTTTTCATGGCATTATGTTCCATATTCAGCTCCTGAAACTCTTTTCTGAACTGTTCAATGTTTTCCTTAATCTGGACATTCCAAGCTGCAATCTCGTCTCTCTCAGAAGAGAGCAGTGAACTAACATCTAATTCATTTAGGTTGTCATTCAACTGTTTGTTGTTATCTTCTTGTTTAGAAATTCTGGTTTCTAGTTCACTCTTTTCCCCTTCCAGTTTCTTTATTCGTTTTTCTAGTTCTTTTCTCTCCTGCCCTTGTGCTTTATTTGCTTCCTCCAAAATTCTTATTTCCTCTCTGAGTGTTTCATTCTCTTTCATTTCTCCATCCATATTCCGAATTTTATCATAAAGGCTTATAACCATTGCCTCTAAATCCTTGATTTTCTGTTTTAATCTCCTAATAGCTACTCCTCCTCCCGACCCATATATATATTCATGTTAGGACATCGGAAGGGAATTGGAAAAAAAATAAATAAAAAATAACTAATAATAAAATAAAATAAAATAAAATAAAAAAAGACACTCTGTACAAAACAAGTCAACTATTGCTTTCAAAGGTAGTGGAACTCTTTCCACATCACAGTGGTAAACACATCATAAATAAGCAAGTAAAAAATGATATAATTACAAATATAAGCACTTTTAGCGCAAGTGTCCTGAATATCTCAATGAATGGTGAACTTGACAAACTCTTTCAATCTCAAAATTCGGTTGTAAAATCCATAGAGTGAAAAAACACACGACCAGGAGACCTAGGAGACCTACATCGAATGCTAGAAAGTCTTGCAGATAAGGTGAGAATTTTGGAAGCAGATGCTGAAGAGGTAAAAGCCTTACAACACAAGGTGGGTTTGCTAGAATCTGACATTGTCCTACTTAAAAGAGATAATTCTAGGTTAATACTGCTATTAGAAACATCTACACCTCTCAATTCAGTAATGTCACCTAACAACGATGATGTCCCATCTATCAACAACTCTCAGGTTTTGCAAACTAGATATTATGTCTTTACTTACCATTCCTTCAGTGCATTGGAAGCCAAATGTGACAGTGGTAGTGAAGAAAAGGTAGATCCAGATAAAAGTGATAGTCAACAATACAACCTTAATACACCATCTAGCATAAATAATCAACTCTGTGACAAGTTACAAAATAGTGATGAAACAACAGCGTCCTTCCCCACTACTCCTAACAACACAACAACAGGCACTAACCAGAACAAGATTCTTCCCAACACAAATAACCAACCTGGTAAAGAGTTGCAAAACAGCGAAGAAGATAGAGAGCCCATCTCCACTACTCCTAACAACACAGCAACTATCACTAACCAGGACAACCAAATTACACCTTCCAGCACAAATAACCAACCCAGCATTAGGCTGCAAAACAATGAAGAAAACAGAAAAGACAAAATAGCAGCAGTCTCTAATCTAAACATTCCATCGAAGTCCTCTCCCCCACAGCCACAGTTACCCAATAATGCAAGTGCAAGGGTTACAGCTCAAATATATATTCGCATTCCTGGCAACCCCATTGAGAGAGAGATACATAATATATTGACAAATCAAGGCATTCCCTCTGAAGAAGTCTTGATTAAGGAGCTTTCTCGCAAACCAAATTGGGTCTCCTTCGCAATAACGATATCGAAAGGATTTGAATATGTGCCTTACAAACTGAATCGATGGCCTACAGGCACAATTGTCCAGCCATTTCGCGGGGGCAAACAATGAACACAACCTGGGTATTCTACAAAATATCCCAAACTTCAGTCATACCAAAATAAACAGCAAAGAGCTTATGAAACAATCCCCTATACGCGAGACTACAGAAAGAGACACAATACACACCTCTCTTATCACCGTCCACGCACAAGAGACTTCTCCTGGAGAGATGGCTCTTACAACCCTAGACACTCACCTAGGCATACAAACTTTGGGAAGGCCCGATCATACCATGGCACGTACTCAAATCAGTGTTACCCATCCAACGGCAGGTACAGACACCAGGATTCATGGGCTAACACCAGAACACATTACAATGATGAATTCCCAGCAGAATCACACAGTCGAAACAAGTCATGGAATAACCCAAGAACAAACTACAACTATGACTATGGATACCACCCTAATGAAACATGGTAAGAATGTAACATTAGTAAATGTGAATGCTGAGTCCCTGCTCGCTCATTTTGAGGAAATAATAATGCTAACAAAAGACTACAACATAGACATCCTCTGTGTAAGTGAAACTTGGCTTCCTCCTACAACTGAAAATAAATATGTGAATATCCCAGAGTTTAAAATATTTCGCAATGACCATGGCCGATGGGGTGGGGTCTGTATTTATGTTAGAAATTATCTTAGTGCATCAGAAATAACCACTGATTTAGAAAAAACTGAAGAACTCGAAGATTTATGGATCACTGTGCAGTATCAGAAACTTTCATCTTTCATTGTAGGGTGTGTTTACCGTCACCCTAAAGCACCTACCGGTTCATTCAATCATCTGTAGAAACATTCAGAAATATCTGTGTGCGCCATAAACCCATATACATACTTGGTGACTTTAATGATGACTTGCTCTCAGCAGATAATAAAATGAAAAGGGTGATCAACACTGAAGTTAACACAAGTAGTGACAAAACCGACCCGCATAGCCCCTGATTCTAGGACTTTTATAGATCTGATAATAACAAATAAAGTGGAAAGTATACCCTATTGGGACGTAGTTCCCTGCCCAATTGCAGACTACGAGTTGAACATTGCTATGCTAAACATAAACAAGCCCAAAAGGAAGCCTCTCTTCAAGACATTCCTGTGTCTAAAAAATTACTCCCCTGATATCTTTTGTGAAACATTAATCAACAACACAAATGTACTAAATAGAATTAAATACACAGATAGCGTCGATTTGCAGGTTGAGATTCTAACAAAAGTCTTCCTTGAATGCATAGATAGTTGTGCACCCATTGTAACAAGTAAAATAACCCGCCCCTCAGCCCCCTGGCTAACTAATGACATCAAAGAGGCAATGCAAATCAGAAATCAATTACAAAGAAAGCTAAAAATTAATAGATATGATATGACTCTCCGAGAACGTTATAAAACAGAAAAGAAACATGTCAGATCTCTTATCAATGTAAGTAAGAAAGACTTTTACAAAAAACAATTTAATGACTGTAGACATGATGCAGCAGCAACATGGAAAGTGATAAGAAACATGATACCAAATGAAAAGAGTACCTCAGAAAGTTATGAAAATATTATGGAGTTGAAAGACAAAGCGGAAAACTTTAATAACTATTTTGCTAACGTTGGCAAAAACACTTATAAGAAAACACAAGACAACATCAACTCAGTGAAAATGAGTAATTGCTTAAATGACAATTCTTCCAATGAAAACACAAGAGAGTACTTCAAGATAAAGCCTATCGATTGTGCTACCCTAATTCCTACCATAAACAGCCTAAGAATCTCTGGCTCTTATGGTCCAGATGGTATACCATTTCAGTTCATCAAAGATGCTCTACCCATGATTGTATCTTATATTCTAACTATTATGAACACTTCCATTATTACTAAAAAGTTTCCTGACTCTTGGAAAATATCACATGTAATACCTCTGCATAAAAAGGGGGACAGAGAAGATGTGACAAACTATCGTCCCATTTCCCTGCTACCCATTTTCTCTAATATATTAGAAAAAATTGTTGCATGCCAACTTATGTCATATTTAGAGTCAAATAGACTATTAAGTATTAACCAACATGGTTTCAGACCGAAACTCTGGACGGAAACTGCACTGCTTAAAGTTACGAATAGTATCTATAATAATATATATATGAAAAAAATATCTCTGCTTGTATTATTAGACTTATCAAAAACCTTCGACATTGTAAACCATGAAATTCTTTTAAGTAAATGTACTAACCTAAATATTGATCTGAGCTGGTTTAGCGAGTATCTAACTAATCGTAAACAGTCTATACTTCGTAACAACATTATCTCTATGCCAAAAAATGTATCATTTGGTGATCCACAGGGATTAGTACTTGGTCCTATCCTCTTCTCCATTTACGTAAATGATCTATCTTCTTTCATTTCTGGCTGTCTAGTCGTACAATATGCAGATGACACTCAACTACTCCTTAGTAGTGATATTAATAATCTCCCAGAGCCAACTTTAAGAGCAGAAAACACTCTGTAAAAAAATAAAACCTATTTTCAAGAAATTGGGCTGTTAATTAACGAAAGTAAAACACAATGCATATTTATTGGTTCAAGGTTCCATATAACACAAATTTCAGAAAACACAATAATTAATTTTTGCGACAATATTATCACACCTAGCAAAACAGTCAAAAACCTAGGAATTCACTTTGATAAACTACATATTGTTTGATTCCCACATAGATAAAGTATGCAAAAAGGTTACAGGAACATTATTGTACTTATTACGTATAAAAGACAATTTTGAGACTACCACTCGAATAACTGTTGTTGAATCTCTAGCCCTAAGTCACATTAATTACTGCACAACTGTTTGGGGAGCTACCACTACGACTCAGATAAACAGAATACAGACGCTTATTAATTTTGCAGCTCGAGTTGCCCTGGGAGGAATAAGAAAATATGACCACATCACACCAGCTCTCAATAAACTTGGGTGGCTGCGGGCATAAAACAAGGTCGCCTATGCTATTTATGTTTTTGTATTCAAAATTTTGGACCATCATTATCCTAGTTGGCTATTTGAGTTAAAAACAGTCAGGGATATAAGGGGAACCAACACTAGACAGAGCAGTGAGCTCTTTATTCACAGAACAAACACAGAAACAGGTTCAAAGATGGTCACTATCAAAGGGCCAACACTCTGGAACAATATTCCAGAGCATCTTAAAAATGCATCCTCCTTCACAGCTTTCAAAGGCAAACTATACAGTTTTCTTTTGGACAGATAGTTGCCGCTCGTTAAGAGCTAATTATTCTCATTGTAAGGAAAACAAATATGGAAATGACGCTGATAATAACGACACTGTATCTAGTGTTATTATTACTACTTTATTATTAACATTATCGTTAACATTTTTATTGCAGCATTATTATTTTCTATGAAAGGTACATTTAATTTAACTATATGTATTACCCTCTTATTTATTAGTTTAAATACTTGTCTATGTTAATTTTGCTTTTAGAATAACCATTGTACAAAATGGAAATAAATGGTTGTTTGTTTTGTTTGTTTGCTCTGATCTTAATAATCCGAAAGCTTTCTTTCAATACTAGAGCTACTACTTTATTATTAACATTATTGTTAACATTTTTATTACAGTATTATTGTTTTCTAGGAAACCATTATTTAATATAACAATATGTATTACCCTCTTGCTTATTCAAGTCCTTAGTAAGAAGGCAACTGTCCTAGCCCTTAGTAGAAAAGGGAGTTCATGACGTAAAACCGAATCCATTACCCTCTTACTTATTAGTTCAATTATATATCTACTTATAAGTTACTTTTAGATTGTATAAGAATAACCATTGTACAAAAATGGAAATAAATGTTTGTTTGTTTGTTTGGGACAAAGATGGCCTCATTTTTATGTATTCCCTCTCACAGAATATAGAATGAAGAAGAGAAAGAGAAAAAAAGAGAAAAACTTTTATTTAAGCTTCTTCACACAGAATTTTTATATCTTCATATAAGTGCTATTTAGTGACTCAATTTATCTCTTTTCTGGTAACATATCCTAACTTAAAAATTTTTGAGGAAAAAAAATGCAAACAAAAACAAAAGTGTACTTAAAGGAAAATTCGAATTTGTATCTGAGGAGACACCCACCTGTTTCTGCTATATATTCTTTTTAACTGATAAACTCACTTACTAACCAAGATATGTTATCACAGGATCAGACTTTACATTTAACTCAATATATATACAAAATAAAAAATAATAAAAGAGAAAGCTAAAAGAAAAGAAAAAAATTGAAGAAAATAAGACAGCTGTACTACTTGGCAACTTAACTCAGTACTGTTGACAGGTGTATTTTGGGTATTTATTTAATTATCCATTTTTTTTTTTTGTGTATCAAACAAACTATCAAATTTATATAAATGGGAAGGATACTGATTTTAACAATATATGGAACCACAGGATCAGGTAAACAGCTTAAGAGCTCTCCCCAGTTTACACAAAAAATTAGGTAATGTGATGTGATGGCTTCACCTCTGGCAACTCTTCTAAACGTCCTTCAAGGCAGATCAGGACAGCTTTTTCTCTTCCCCCTCACGAAAATGTTCTAAATTTTTTCCTTTAATATTTTGGACAGTCTCGTCATACAACAAATATAATTTTTTTTTACTCACAATACTCTACAGGATTTCTTATTTAAGGAACTTATGTTTATGTTTTACACTTTACTCTTAGTCACTCAAAAACACAAGGAAAAATTTAAGAGATACTGAATGTTTGTGTTCTAATTATGTGTGTGTGTACATACAAACACACACATACATACATATATGCATACACACACATACATACATATATACATACAGACTCACACAGCTGGTTTATCTCCACCGCTTCATTACATGACAACTCCCCCTCACCCTTACCCATCACTCACAAACACACACGCGCACGCATGCATACACGTAGGCGATGCATAATTTTTTGCGAGAGGTCTGTGTAGTTTCTTGTTATTCTCTAGCTTTGTTCTTTATTTCTTTCCATATATAGTTTGCTGATAGGCTTGCCCCAATGGTTTTCAAAATAGGAGACAATGGAACTGTTCGTGTTGTTGACCGGGTCAGGGCAGGTGTCTACCATGAGGCCATAAAAGTTGAACCTACCTTAATTATAGTGTGAAAATTTAAAAAAGCGATATTCAGATGTCACCAGAACCTTTGGCTCCGGTGCAACAGAAATCCCTTCTAAGGAAACAAATGTGTCAATGTAATATAATAGTGAAAGACTCTGGCACTGATGTTTCCGATCGAACTGAATGGCCTGGAAACTCACCGGACCTCATCCCCGCTGAATGTGACGTTGATTGGTATTCAGAAGACAAGCTTGTGAGACATCTGGAAGATATGTTGGAGGAACTTGATTTCGATGTTGATATCTTTGAGTTGCTTCTCATATTATGGTTCTCAAGGTTACAAGCTGTACTAGACGCGTAAGGCTTCTACAGTACATAATTAGAGCATGATAGATTCTCTGTTGCTTCAGCAATACTTAAATGTAATTATTGGATACACTTTTTTCTTGTGTATATATATATATATATATATATATATATATATATATATATATATATATATATATATATATATATATTTATATATATATATATATATATATATATATATATATATATATATATATATATATATATATATATATATGGCGCATACATTGTATTGTCATTAACTAATTTATTAACATTTTAATTAATCTACACTAAGCACTTTTAAGGAGAGAAAAAGAGAGGGACGGTGTGTGTTATTGGACAACTTTACTACTTCTGTAGAGACTCCCCCCCCCCCACATATAGTAGGGAGGGAGAGAGAGAGAGAGAGAGAGAAGGTGGGGTAAAGGGAGGAGGATGATTTGAGGTGTGCGTGCAAGGTAATGCAGGTGACAGGGCTGGGCGCCCGACACAGATAAGAGAGCGGCTGCTCTTTTACAAGAGGTGTGAGTGTTCAACGTCTACACTTCCCCTCAGGCATTCTCTCTCTCTCTCTCTTTCTGGTAGGAGTTTCATATTATAGAAATGTTGTGCAAGTTTACGCTGGAGCTCATCATGTCTAGACTTTTTATTGGTTAGGAAACAGGAAACAACGAGTAGAATGCATATATACATGCGAAATTTCATGAACTCGTAGGCCCGGTTTCTTAAACAGTGTAAACCTTGGATACCTTATTGTTAGGATCCTTGTCATACACAGAACCGCGTCAGATGCGTTTATGAAATCCATTTGTGTGTCTAGCTCACTAACAATATGGTATCCTAGGTTTACACTGTTTAAGAAATCGGGCCTTAATGTTTAGACTAATATATGACCAGAAACTTGGAAACAATAAGTAGTGCACATAAATACAAACATTTATTCTCTTAATTTCTAGACTCTTATGACTAGAAAACAAGAAACAACGAGTAGACCAAACACACTGATAAATTCAATCTTTCTGACTAGAAAGCGGGGAATAACGTGTAGTACACACGCATAAACACCCACTCATCTCATAAACACAGTCTCTAGACTTTTTATGATTTGAAAAGGAGAACAATAAGTATTACACATATAGACATACACTCATAAGCCACACAGTTTTTTATGGCTAGAAAGCAGGAGATAGCTGATAGCACACACATACACATGTTAAGAGGAGAGCTAAGGAAAATCCCAAACTTTTTCACTGTGTTGTCATATGGAAATGAAAGAGCAAAACGCAAGTAAAGAAGTTGGACAGGGCATTTGGAAGCATTACTAGGACAAATGAAGAGACCTGTGAAGAATCGAAGAGGAATTATAGCATATCAGTAAACAGGAGAAAGTTTAGAGTCATGCTGCAAAGCTAGTGACATAGACACCTAAGCTCAGTTATGAGGAGAACTGAAGGAGTTAGACTCTCCATAACTCGAGGCGAGAAGGAAGAAGGGGATATGGTAATGGGTTTTATATTTATTATTTTGAGAGAGCGGATAAGGAACGATATTTTGATAGGTGTTTCTAGAGCTAGAGTTCTTGGTTTGTACATCGTAAGAACACTTTTGTATTATGTAAAGAACTACTTTTTTAGTGTAAGAATATTTGACAATTAGAATTTTATAAGTGAAGAAATGGTAAATGCTAAATGCATTTGCTGTTTGAAGGATATATGTGAAAAGTACTAGTGAGTAAAAAAAAAAATTACCAGGGGACAGGGAGTTATTACCTGAGGGCTCTTTCCCATGAGCACAAGTAGGTATATACATTCACAGAATGTGTACCCACTAAAGAAGCTCCATGTAGTAAGTTCCTATGCCTTGAAATGACCCAAAAAACGGCAAAGTAAACATAATAACGAAATCTGTATGAATAAAGAGGCCATAATCTCCCTCTCAAGGGATGACCAAGTCAGTTCGAAACCTGGCTCTTTGCGGGAGGAATATTTGAAAGAGGGAGTCTCATTCTCCTCGATCCGCCCCATTTAGTCAACTTACGACACGCGGAGAAGAAAAGGTGGTGGTATTCTTTTTCCCTACCCCAGGAGAAGGAAAGAAGAAAAT
>JAXCGZ010015703.1:5000-12500 GCA_037179515.1 Halocaridina rubra | reverse complement strand
TTCTTGCGTAGGTCATCCGTAGGGTGAGTAAGGATCTTCTGCCGTGAGGCCCGACAGCCGCAGTTGGTTTACCCTCGCTGCTTCAACACCCGGCAAGTCTCTCTCACACCCGATGGTCACACTTGTGCGAGCAGGTGCGACAAATCCCTTTGCCCGCGTCATATAAAGATAATGAAAGAGAACGTAGGGTCGTCTAGAAAAAAAATCCGATTTTGTTATCCTTGATAAATGCACTTTCTACAAAATGCATAATTGGATGTTATTCATCCGTAGTATTCTGATGATATTTCACTTGCTTCAATGACTTCCATTCGGGCATTATAACCCCAAGATCATGGGTGTGTGTTATTCTACCTCATTGTTAAAGGCAAGAGTTTCTTTGGAGCGTATTCATAGGTTATTGCTGGGGGGGAGGTGATGTAGAGGCAGTGATTCTATTACTAACCGCCTTTGCTTGCCTAAGGCTTCTCTCTCTCTCTCTCTCTCTCTCTCTCTCTCTCTCTCTCTCTCTCTCTCTCTCTCTCTCTCTCTCTCTCTCTCTCCTCTCTCTCTCTCTCTCTCTCTCTCTCTCTCTCTCGTTTTATCGCCAGCTTATGTTGTATGTAACAGTTAATTGTTTTTATACGGTATTGACCCAATGGAGTTGCCAATAATAATAATAATAATAATAATAATAATAATAATAATAATAATAATAATAATAATAAGAAGAAGAAGAAGAAGAAGAAGAAGAAGAAGAAGAAGAAAAGATGAGGAAGAAGAAGAAGAATGAAAAAAAAATTAATTATGGTAGTAGTAATAGTATTGATAATAATATCTTAACAACAGTAAGAATAATATATTTCACAATTATAATATCACATAGGTACAGATCTTCATGTACACTATCTTACCCTACTCTACTAAGTTTTTTTCACACGGCAAGAAAAGAAATTCGGGAATAAAAAGACCTGTCAATTTCTCCCGCCTCTTATCCTTAGTTTGTTCATTTGCCCTTTACAGACTTGGTAAATTAAATAGTTATCAAGATATATCGACCTTTTATATCTGATTGGCGTATTTAAATACTCAGTATTTTCTAATTATTTTATGAGAGAGAGAGAGAGAGAGAGGAGAGAGAGAGAGAGAGAGAGAGAGAGAGAGAGAGAGAGAGTGCACAGCAACAGTTATTGGCTTAAGTATGGATATTCATAGTATTTCTGTCTGTCGTTTTCCTTTTGTGACATTACCTCATCTCTGCTTTGTCCTTAACCTTTTTATTTTCCTTCGTCTTGGTATTTTCTCGTGCCTGGCCTTTATTGATGAGGGCAGTTTTTGCCTGTCCCGGTGTCACACTCATAAACAAAAATGTGACTGGCTGTACTGTGTCAAATGTCCAATTCATTTGTGTTCTAACCTCAGTGTTGGAATCCCAAAACAATGATGCGGTTTTATGTCACGTACGCCTTTTTCTATTGAGGGCTAAGACAGTGCCTTCTTTCAGAGGACTTTGGTTTTGGCAGTGCGACCATTACCCTGAGTGAATGCCCTTTCCAACTCCAGACCGTGGCGTGTCCATGAATCAAAGCCGCGTGCGCTACCAACTTGGCCACGGCGGCTATTGGAATATTAAAACAAATCAGTGACATATTTAGAGTCCCAATACAATGGTAAGGAACTTCAAAGAGCTCAAAGGAAGGTCAGGGGGGAGCTTGGTGACCAAACTAGGTCAACAGGCTTACTCCCGGTCCCACATTTTCCGGCTATCATGTGGTGGGTAATATACCAAGGAGTAGCAAGGAAATTTCCTTGAAGCATATTCCAATGAGAGAGTTTATCTTGTCAGTGCTATTTATTATCTGTATGTTATTTGGTTTTGAAATTAGACAAGGACACTCCTCTGGTGAAAATATATATTTTTTTAATATGTAGAATTAGTGCTTATCACTCAGTTTTCTTGAAAGCTAGGAAGATTAATGTATTCCCTGCAATCCAATGTCAGGATAGATATTTTTTGTCTCCGACGTTAGTTTTTCAATACTCGAAAATGCAAAGGCTTTTCTATTTTTTTCCAATCTTTTATTGTGCAGTGAGTAACTTTTGCGACATAGTGGTTAAAAATCCGAGAAATGTTTATAAGCCTACTTTTTGAGTTTTATCGAA
This sequence comes from Halocaridina rubra, assembly GCA_037179515.1. NCBI lineage: Eukaryota > Metazoa > Arthropoda > Malacostraca > Decapoda > Atyidae > Halocaridina > Halocaridina rubra. Next base: position 10,358 of record JAXCGZ010015703.1, on the reverse strand, counting down.
GCTAAGTAGTTTTTTTAGTAGTAGGAGTGACTGTGAACTACCTTGCTGATAGGTAGAATGATGAAGAGGATCCAAATATTATCTGAAAAAACTGACATCATCAAATAAACACATTATCAAATATGTAGCAGACCAAGCAGTTACCTGTAAAATGGTCATTGGAGCATGCTCTATTTCTAGCTGATTATGCCTTATTATGTTTGAAGAAAGTGACACACCTTGGGTGAGGGAGAGATAACGAGAAAGTAATTATATATATATATATATATATATATATATATATATATATATATATATATATATATAGTGTGTGTGTGTGTGTGTGTGTGTGTGTGTGTGTGTGTGTGGTGTGTGTGTGTGTGTGTGTGTGTGTGTGTGTGTGTGTATTTTATTTTCTTGTGTGCTTGCAGAATCTTGTTTTACATATTGGCTGGTCTTTGCACCACTTGAAATGGGGTGCAGTGGACTGTCATGCTTCTAAGTTCAGGGAACTTTTGGACTGAAGAAGTTATAATTGATTCAGAGTTCACAGAAGTGGAGGCACTTTTCCATTAGTGAATTGAGAAGTGGCGGCCTTTGGTTTATGTGGAACGAATGAGGGAACTATTTTTCTCGCATCTAGTCTGCTTGGGAGAAAGGAGAGGCGGATGGTGTACTACACGTAAATTTGAATTACTTGGGGATATTCCTGGAGACGAAGCTGTTCTCAGCATTTGTAATTTTTGCATGCATAATAAAATCGCTTGAAACATTTGCAGAACATTATTAATATGGGGGAATTTCTATGATAACAAGGTAAATGTGAGACTTGGAGCTAATTTGGGTGTAGAGGCTAATTCAGATAGAGCCAGAATTTCTTGAAGAGCTGGTGAGGTGTAGTTCCTAATATTTGCAGAAATGTGAATTTTATATTCCTGTATGTGTGTTTGTTTGCCTTTTTGTTGTATATATATATATATATATATATATATATATATATATATATATATATATATATATATATATATATATGTGTGTGTGTGTGTGTGTGTGTGAGAGAGAGAGAGAGAGAGAGAGAGAGAGAGAGAGAGAGAGAGAGAGAGAGAGAGAGAGAGAGAGAGATCTAATTATTCGGCTGTTTACTATTATCAGATTTACAGAAGAGAGATAAATGACCAAGAGAAGTTGTGAAGTGGAACGTACATGAAATGGAGCTTGTAGACATTTCATACATACATAGGTATGTATATATGTTTTACTCTACTGAAGATTTCATTCGAATCAGTCTCTCAATAGGCTCTTGTTGTCGTTTTGTGGCGCTTTATCTGGTTCCAGGAGTTGTGAATTTTGCATATGCTTTTTCAGTTACTTTTCAGGTTTAAGCAAGAGTGATTTTGCTAAGATTGCAAATTAAAGAGTCTTCCTTCAGTGACCTCATCTACACAACGTAAGTACTGTATATTCATTCTTAAGTGTAGTTGAACGCACATTGCGGCGATGGCACTCCCAAGTGCCGTGGCCACTCCAAGACGAGTGTCATCTAGTCATCCATCTCCCTAGTCTGCTTGGGAGCGTATTGGGGAGTTCGTGCCGCCAAAATCTCGTTGGTGGCGCGTTCCCTGAAGCCAGACCTAGAAGTCGGGAGGGCCAAAGGCCTGCCAAAAATCTTGCTGCTGTAGTAGACAGGCAGCGGCGGCCGATTACTCCCGTAAAACCCTAGAGGTTTTCCACACGAGGGCGCGGCGGCGCACTCTTGGCCATCCCATCATCATCCTTAGCCCAGCAGGGGCTTTGCCATTGAGCGGTTGGTTGGAGATGGTAATAAGGAGCACATGGGGCCTTTTATATTTGTGCCCTGTGGGGCGGGCATAATATCAAAGAATAGCCTCACCGTATTCCCTGCGTGTCGTAAAAGGCGACTAAAAGTGGACGGGGCGGTGGGACTGGGAATCCCCCCCTTGTATCAACCTCCTGCGAGGCGTCAACGAAGAGGGGGAGTAGAGGGGAGAATAACTTCTCCCCAAACTTTCCTTTCTTGACGTCGGCTACCCCCCAAGTTAAGGGGGAAACAGCCACGGTATATGTATGTATGTATGTTATCTGGTATTGGAGATTTGTAGCTCGCGGATTGGTCGGAGCAGCGATTGCTTCTTCCCATCAATCTCCAGTCTGGAACTTTCTTCCTCTTTCTGTCTTTCCCAATTCTTATAACCTATCTACCTTCAAAAAGCGGATCTGGCATCATGTCAGGGCCTAATACCGCCATATCTCTAGGTCCTCAGTACTTTGACTATTCTTTCAGCCTGTCCTTTTCTTGTGTGTAACGTCACCTCAGCCCCGCCTTGTCCATAACTTTTTCTTTTCCATCGTGTTAATGTTATCTTCGTGCCCGGGCCTTTATTGATAAGGGCAGTTTTTCGCCTGTCCCAGTGTCACATAAAAAAAGTCAGGATCTCTTTGATTTGGTTAGGTTAGGTTACACTTAACCTAACCTAACTTAACCTAACCGAATAATAAATTGCTTCAAGAATTCCTTGCAAGAAGCCTAATTTGGAATTGTGGTTGAACGCAGGCGTTTCATCAGTGATTGATGTATATTGGAGGGTGGCTATTCTGATACTGATCCTTTTATTCCTTTCAGCGTAATTATTGTATCTCCCCACTGGGGGGAATACTCCAACTGAACTCCGTGCTGGTCTCAAGCCCATGTATATGGACAGGGTTGGTGTTTGGAGGGCTTGTCATGAGGAGTGATTGAGAAATTGATGAGGAAAGAGCATTGGATATGGAAGTATAGGGAAGAAGGAGAGGAAGACTCAAGACAAAGTGAAAAGATTGCATAGCAGCAGATATGAGAGAGAAGGGCCTGGATACTTACATGACAGGCGACAGAGGAAGGTGGGGGCGGCTCATCAAAAAACAGCGACCCCCTTTAAAGACGGACTAATGAAGCTGACGAAGAAGTTTGAGTCTGAAGGGACACAGCAGAAATATTTTAGGAACAAGCTGGCCAATAGTCTCTTCAGAGGCTAGAGAGAACCAGTGACCCCATATGAACATGAGAAAACTGTGGACAAAGAAGAAGAAGGAAATGAATAATTATTGATCAGTTGAAGCATATCCTGCTTGAAGTAAAAACGGAAGAAGAAAAGTGGAAGGGGGGAGGAGGAGGAATAAAAATTTTCTGCCTGAAACTACGCATTTGTGACTGTCCTTCTTCTTCTTCTTCTTCTTCTTCTTCTTCTTCTTCTTCTTCTTCTTCTTCTTCTTCTTCTTCTGCTTCTTCTTCTTCTACCGCAATGGATGGATGATGACTCATTCGCATCCAGACGACGGTGAGTTTGCTTCTTCTTCTTCTTCTTCTTCTTCTTTCCCAATCCCCTATCTTCTTTTTGTATTAATTCTCAGATTGCTTTATATTTATTATTGCGTGCAGTCAATCAATATTACTATTATTATTATTGTTATTATTATTATTATTATTATTATTATTATTATTTATGCCTATATGAATGTACTTTAGATATTTTTATTTTATCTCATTTAGTTATTGTATAGAGAGGACTGTTCCGCCAGTATCCAAAAACATTGAATGATATACTCATTGACCCCTACTAACTTAAATGAGTTATCCTCATGTTTGTTTGTTTGTTTTTTGTGGAAGAAAGGCAATAGCTACAACTAGTTTGAAAAGTTGAACTCGGGTTTGTCCTGACTGTGAGTTTGGAAGATTTTGGGAAGGAAGAAATCTTATTTATAAAATCAGATGTTTACGTGAGAACCATGTCTTGGATGTGTCTCTTAGGTTGGGTTAGATTAAGTTACGTTAGATGGCTTACCTTAAGGTAAATTATAGAATAGGTTTGGATGCTTTTAAGTGTTATTTTAGAGTATGTTAACTTAGATTAGGTAAGAATCATATTAGGTTAGAATAAATTAGTCATGTTTTAGGTGAGTTAGGTCAGATGAGGTTAGGGTAGGTTTGATAAGGAGGACCTTGTAAATAAAAGTAAACCCAGAGTGCTCATGGGTCATTCATATTTACAAGGCAAATTAGCTAAGCTAACCTAGCAATGTATGGATATATTTAACTTTTCATGGGGATCTGATTAGGTTGCATTCGCGAGGTCGAAAGATCGGCTCCCTTCCAAGACCGAGAGTTTAAGCTGTTTACTGGCAGGAACTGCTGTGGTTGGACACCACAGTGGGGGGTTGGGGCTTGCCCTGGCTAACGAATACCCATTGTATTGAAATGGAAATAAAGTTTGTTTGTTTTGGTTCGCTCTTAAGGTTAAGGACTCGAATTCTACATTTGATTCTCTGTAATTAAATTGAAATTTAAGACAAAAATATTAACTCATAATTTAATAGTAATGATGAATGGCATTGTGTTTGGTTCAATGCTAAGCAAACCATACCAAATCATGCTCAGTACTTCATCCATCCCCCCCCCCTTCCTAGCTTACTCTCAGAGACAGTTTCTGATTGAACAGCTACTTCCACCCATCATAATGGCTGGAGGAAAATCCTCCCGTTTTTCCTCTCTCAAACTGATTTTTTTTGTGTAGCTTGGCGTTTTCTGTGTGTGTGTGTGTGTGTGTGTGTGTGTACTTTTTTTCTCTATTTTTCCGCTTGCCCAACTCTCCGCAACATTCCAACCGTCTATGTCTTCAGTGACTCAGCATCTCCTTTTTACTTTACATTGTCACGGAAGAAGATGTCAGTCTTCTTCTTCTTCTTCTTCTTCTTCTTTGTCAGCTACCAGCTTTACCTGTTATGTGGACAAATCGAGCATTGAGCATAAAAGTGGGGGTTGGGGAAGCAACATTTGGCCTACCTGACGAAGTGTCAATTTTTTTTTTTTTAAATGAGTGTGGCACCGGGACGGGCAAAGAAATTTGCCCTCATCGGGCTCACGTATCAAGAATACATTGGGGAAAAGTACAAATTGCAATTGAAGGACATGGAAGAAATAAAAGAATGATAATTAAAAAAAAACAGGCTGAAAGAACACCAAAGAAAAATTGAAAACCTTGGAATATGACAGGGTTAGGACCTGAGAAGGCAAGTTTTGGTATGTAACAATTGGCCCGTGTTGTTGAAAGTTTTTTAAGCACAGTTTTGTAAATTTGAAGTCACAAAATCTCTCTCTCTCTCTCTCTCTCTCTCTCTCTCTCTATATATATATATATATATATATATATATATATATATATATATATATATATATATATATATATATATATATATATATATATATATATATATATATCTATCTATCTATCTATCTATCTATCTATCTATCTATCTATCTATCTATCTATCTATCTATCTATCTATCTATCTATCTATCTATCTATATATATATATATATATATA
>JAXCGZ010015702.1:17500-52912 GCA_037179515.1 Halocaridina rubra | reverse complement strand
ATAGATAGATAGATAGATAGATAGATAGATAGATAGATAGATAGATAGATAGATAGATAGATAGATAGACAGATAGATAGATAGATAGATAGATAGATAGATAGATAGATAGACAGATAGATAGATAGATAGATAGATAAGTAGATAATATTAAATATGTATGCTTTGACATCTTATAAATAGGTGAAAATATATGACCTACAAGCGGGGAACCACAAATAAGACTTTTGGCCCTTGACATAATATTGACTAGAAACTATATTTACTATATATATATATACATATATATATATATATATATATATATATATATATATATATATATATATATATATATATAACCAATAAGCACATTATATATGTGAAAACATGAATCATTTTTTTACCCCGACCGGGACTCGAACCTAGGACTTATGATTACTAAGTCAAGGCGCTACCACTACACCACAGAAGGTTAAAAGGAACCCAACCTTATAGCTTATATCTGCTATACTAAGGAATGAACGCATTCTAACTGAATGCCACATGTTCATATTACAGATTCCCCAACCTCACTCGTGGCTTCATTTTAGCATTTAATTCAATTCCCAATCTCATTCGGGCCATGAAATAACCAATAAGCACATTATATATGTGAAAACATGAATCATTTTTTTACCCCGACCGGGACTCGAACCTAGGACTTATGATTACTAAGTCAAGGCGCTACCACTACACCACAGAAGGTTAAAAGGAACCCAACCTTATAGCTTATATCTGCTATACTAAGGAATGAACGCATTCTAACTGAATGCCACATGTTCATATTACAGATTCCCCAACCTCACTCGTGGCTTCATTTTAGCATTTAATTCAATTCCCAATTTCATTCGGGCCATGAAATAACCAATAAGCACATTATATATGTGAAAACATGAATCATTTTTTTTACCCCGACCGGGACTCGAACCTAGGACTTATGATTACTAAGTCAAGGCGCTACCACTACACCACAGAAGGTTAAAAGGAACCCAACCTTATAGCTTATATCTGCTATACTAAGGAATGAACGCATTCTAACTGAATGCCACATGTTCATATTACAGATTCCCCAACCTCACTCGTGGCTTCATTTTAGCATTTAATTCAATTCCCAATCTCATTCGGGCCATGAAATAACCAATAAGCACATTATATATGTGAAAACATGAATCATTTTTTTTTTACCCCGACCGGGACTCGAACCTAGGACTTATGATTACTAAGTCAAGGCGCTACCACTACACCACAGAAGGTTAAAAGGAACCCAACCTTATAGCTTATATCTGCTATACTAAGGAATGAACGCATTCTAACTGAATGCCACATGTTCATATTACAGATTCCCCAACCTCACTCGTGGCTTCATTTTAGCATTTAATTCAATTCCCAATCTCATTCGGGCCATGAAATAACCAATAAGCACATTATATATGTGAAAACATGAATCATTTTTTTACCCCGACCGGGACTCGAACCTAGGACTTATGATTACTAAGTCAAGGCGCTACCACTACACCACAGAAGGTTAAAAGGAACCCAACCTTATAGCTTATATCTGCTATACTAAGGAATGAACGCATTCTAACTGAATGCCACATGTTCATATTACAGATTCCCCAACCTCACTCGTGGCTTCATTTTAGCATTTAATTCAATTCCCAATCTCATTCGGGCCATGAAATAACCAATAAGCACATTATATATGTGAAAACATGAATCATTTTTTTTACCCCGACCGGGACTCGAACCTAGGACTTATGATTACTAAGTCAAGGCGCTACCACTACACCACAGAAGGTTAAAAGGAACCCAACCTTATAGCTTATATCTGCTATACTAAGGAATGAACGCATTCTAACTGAATGCCACATGTTCATATTACAGATTCCCCAACCTCACTCGTGGCTTCATTTTAGCATTTAATTCAATTCCCAATCTCATTCGGGCCATGAAATAACCAATAAGCACATTATATATGTGAAAACATGAATCATTTTTTTTTTACCCCGACCGGGACTCGAACCTAGGACTTATGATTACTAAGTCAAGGCGCTACCACTACACCACAGAAGGTTAAAAGGAACCCAACCTTATAGCTTATATCTGCTATACTAAGGAATGAACGCATTCTAACTGAATGCCACATGTTCATATTACAGATTCCCCAACCTCACTCGTGGCTTCATTTTAGCATTTAATTCAATTCCCAATCTCATTCGGGCCATGAAATAACCAATAAGCACATTATATATGTGAAAACATGAATCATTTTTTTACCCCGACCGGGACTCGAACCTAGGACTTATGATTACTAAGTCAAGGCGCTACCACTACACCACAGAAGGTTAAAAGGAACCCAACCTTATAGCTTATATCTGCTATACTAAGGAATGAACGCATTCTAACTGAATGCCACATGTTCATATTACAGATTCCCCAACCTCACTCGTGGCTTCATTTTAGCATTTAATTCAATTCCCAATCTCATTCGGGCCATGAAATAACCAATAAGCACATTATATATGTGAAAACATGAATCATTTTTTTACCCCGACCGGGACTCGAACCTAGGACTTATGATTACTAAGTCAAGGCGCTACCACTTCTGTGGTGTAATGGTAGCGCCTTGACTTAGTAATCATAAGTCCTAGGTTCGAGTCCCGGTCGGGGTAAAAAAATGATTCATGTTTTCACATATATAATGTGCTTATTGGTTATTTCATGGCCCGAATGAGATTGGGAATTGAATTAAATGCTAAAATGAAGCCACGAGTGAGGTTGGGGAATCTGTAATATGAACATGTGGCATTCAGTTAGAATGCGTTCATTCCTTAGTATAGCAGATATAAGCTATAAGGTTGGGTTCCTTTTAACCTTCTGTGGTGTAGTGGTAGCGCCTTGACTTAGTAATCATAAGTCCTAGGTTCGAGTCCCGGTCGGGGTAAAAAAATGATTCATGTTTTCACATATATAATGTGCTTATTGGTTATTTCATGGCCCGAATGAGATTGGGAATTGAATTAAATGCTAAAATGAAGCCACGAGTGAGGTTGGGGAATCTGTAATATGAACATGTGGCATTCAGTTAGAATGCGTTCATTCCTTAGTATAGCAGATATAAGCTATAAGGTTGGGTTCCTTTTAACCTTCTGTGGTGTAGTGGTAGCGCCTTGACTTAGTAATCATAAGTCCTAGGTTCGAGTCCCGGTCGGGGTAAAAAAATGATTCATGTTTTCACATATATAATGTGCTTATTGGTTATTTCATGGCCCGAATGAGATTGGGAATTGAATTAAATGCTAAAATGAAGCCACGAGTGAGGTTGGGGAATCTGTAATATGAACATGTGGCATTCAGTTAGAATGCGTTCATTCCTTAGTATAGCAGATATAAGCTATAAGGTTGGGTTCCTTTTAACCTTCTGTGGTGTAGTGGTAGCGCCTTGACTTAGTAATCATAAGTCCTAGGTTCGAGTCCCGGTCGGGGTAAAAAAATGATTCATGTTTTCACATATATAATGTGCTTATTGGTTATTTCATGGCCCGAATGAGATTGGGAATTGAATTAAATGCTAAAATGAAGCCACGAGTGAGGTTGGGGAATCTGTAATATGAACATGTGGCATTCAGTTAGAATGCGTTCATTCCTTAGTATAGCAGATATAAGCTATAAGGTTGGGTTCCTTTTAACCTTCTGTGGTGTAGTGGTAGCGCCTTGACTTAGTAATCATAAGTCCTAGGTTCGAGTCCCGGTCGGGGTAAAAAAATGATTCATGTTTTCACATATATAATGTGCTTATTGGTTATTTCATGGCCCGAATGAGATTGGAAATTGAATTAAATGCTAAAATGAAGCCACGAGTGAGGTTGGGGAATCTGTAATATGAACATGTGGCATTCAGTTAGAATGCGTTCATTCCTTAGTATAGCAGATATAAGCTATAAGGTTGGGTTCCTTTTAACCTTCTGTGGTGTAGTGGTAGCGCCTTGACTTAGTAATCATAAGTCCTAGGTTCGAGTCCCGGTCGGGGTAAAAAAAATGATTCATGTTTTCACATATATAATGTGCTTATTGGTTATTTCATGGCCCGAATGAGATTGGGAATTGAATTAAATGCTAAAATGAAGCCACGAGTGAGGTTGGGGAATCTGTAATATGAACATGTGGCATTCAGTTAGAATGCGTTCATTCCTTAGTATAGCAGATATAAGCTATAAGGTTGGGTTCCTTTTAACCTTCTGTGGTGTAGTGGTAGCGCCTTGACTTAGTAATCATAAGTCCTAGGTTCGAGTCCCGGTCGGGGTAAAAAAAATGATTCATATATATATATATATATATATATATATATATATATATAAATATATATATATATATATATACATATATATATATATATATATATATATATATATATATATATATATATATATATATATATATATATATAAGAATCTGTCACAAGAAACACGTGAATACTGTAAATGTGATTATATTACCTACGAAGGGAAGCAACTGAGCATCTAAAGCACCTACCTATGTATTTTGTCTCTTACCTTTGTGTTTTATCTCTTACCTCGGTGTTTCCTGTTTTCCTTCGTACTCTCTCTCTCTCTCTCTCTCTCTCTCTCTCTCTCTCTCTATATATATATATATATATATATATATATATATATATATATATATATATATATATATATATATATATATATATATATTAATAACACTGAACTGTTAACGTACAGTCTAAAATGGAAGGAAAAGCCCATTAAATAAAACAACGAAAATATATATATATAAAGTACTTATTAATTTCGTGACCTAAGCCATTGTACTTTGAGAAGGTGACCAGCTTAGGTCACGAAATTAATAAGTACTTTATATATATATATATATATATATATATATATATATATATATATATATATATATATATATATATATATATATATATATATATATATTCGTTGTTTTACTTAATGGGCTTTTCCTTCCATATATATATATATATATATATATATATATATATATATATATATATATATATATATATATATATATATATATATATATATATATATATATATATATATACAGACTGTATACTCTCTAAGGCTGCTGAGATGACAGGTGTTACACACCATGAGGAACCTACTAATACTCTTCTTACCCTCCTCCAAGGCACAAAAGATAATTCACTCATAACCATCAAGATTCGAAATCGGTATCTCATGGCTGTGAGCCTGACACTGATTTGCTGACCCACGAAGGGTGTTTTACTTTAAAAATGCGATTATATGAAAGGAAAATTTGTAAAGTGATCAATATTTGATGTAAGTGCACTCGGAACTAAGCGATCGAAGAGAGAGAGAGAGAGAGAGAGAGAGAGAGAGAGAGAGAGAGAGAGAGAGAGAGAGAGAGAGAGAGAGAGAGAGAGGAGAGAGAGAGAGAGAGAGAGAGGTTCGATTCTCTGTACATATATTTTTGAAATATTAAATCATCCTTTTGTTGATCAAAATTGATTAGCGAATTTATTATTGATTGGCTATTAAATTGAATTATAAATACGTTAATAAAAAGAGCAAAAAATAAAAACGAGAGTAAAAAAAAAAAAATCACAGGGAGTCGAGGCATGCTTTTACCTTGCCGGACGCAAGATATCTGTATTTTGTATCTATATGTATTTAGATGCGTTTTTCGTCTATACACGGCATTACTCTTTTTTTATCATCTGTATAATTACCTCATTAATCCCATTTTGCTCTTTGTATTACGAAAGAATAATGAATATGAATTAATAAAGGCTCGTTTTCGTTATTTTATTATTTTTTTTTATTTTAGTTTTGTGTTCAAGACGAATTTCGAAGCGACCTTGCCCCAGTGAGAGGTGCCAAGGCTTTTCAGATCCATTAATTCCAAATAGGTCAAGTTCCTAACGATCTAGTTTTCAATTTACAAATAACAGCAAAGTTTCTCTGTTAGAAAACCAGGCAAAAATATCAATACCTCCTCTATGTGCCTAGAAAACGAGGCTAAAAATGAACTAGATAGGCTAATTGGTCTCTCGCCAGTGCTTGCGTGCTTGCAAGAGTTGCCAGTGCTTGCTTGCAATCCCAGGCGCCCCTCTGTTGCTACGTGGACAGAAAACGTAACTTCGCCTGATATGTATTTCATAATGTAGATGGCTGCTGTAGTACATTATTTACCGTTATTACACTCGTATTCTGGGTTTCTCGTACTTACCTCCCGTAGCCATGGTGCCTTGTTGTATCCTAGTGCTGTAAAATCTTCTTGGATCGCTGGTTCGGTATTATTATTGCACGTTGCGGGAGAGAATGGGAGAGCTTAGAACATACACACTCACACACGCACTCGCTCCCCCACTGACACTCACTCTGTGGAGCTCGGCTTTCCTCTACCCGAGGACGCCACTGACTGACTGAAGGCTTATCGAGATTCACAGACTCGGTCTGTCTGCACAGACTGCCAGATTGAGGCTACCAGACTCATACAGACTAATAGGACAGAGTCTGTATTTGCAGCCTATAGTATTGGTAATATGATATTTATAATCATTTATTATGAAGACTTAAAGACTCACAGACTCTTGTCTTTTGCTGTAGACTGCCAGACAGAAGCTCTCAGACACAGACAGATAGAAAAGACTGTCTGCATTTGCAACTTACCACATTACTTACATATTTATTTTCATAATAATTCATGGTATGCATGTCTTTAAAATTTTAATCCACTTATCTCAGCAGATCCAGTGAGTACACTATTAGATGTGTGAGTCTCTGTGGAACAACAGTATTTTCATGACATCACAGAGTGAAAATGCCTGTGTCGGAACTTTCTTGTATATATATATATATATATATATATATATATATATATATATATATATATATATATATATATATATATATATATATATATATATATATATATATATATATGAATGGATTCGGTCTTGCGTCACGAACTCCCTTTTCTACTAAGGGCTGGCACGGTTGCCTACTTACGAAGGACTTGTTTTGGCAGATGTAATTGTTACCCTGAGTGTATGCCATTACTAACCTCAGTCCGTGACGGGGTGCGAACCCTCGACCTGCCGCCTCAGAGTCGCAGACGCTATATATATATATATATATATATATATATATATATATATATATATATATATATATATATATATATATATATATATGCACGAGTGTATGTGTGTGTGCATGTGTGTCTACACGCTCATGCAAGCAAGCACGCTCCTGTGTATTTGATGACATTTTATCCCATATCTTTATTTATATTTTTATAGAGTTTTGCCTTGTCAGTATGATAGATACATGTCTGCTCTCTCTCTCTCTCTCTCTCTCTCTCTCTCTCTCTCTCTCTCTCTCTCTCTCTCTCTCTCTCTCTCTCTCTCAGAGTCAAAACACTTCGCGCTATATATTTATATACTGGTCTCACCTGTCTGTGCAGTTGTTATAATGGCAAAGATTATTCCTCCTCATTCCCCGTCTGCTAGTCATGCAATTATGGTGTATACTTTTCGCTCTAATACTTCTACTACTGCTATCACTTCTCTTACTACTACTACTCCTTCTACTACTACTACTACTACTACTACTACTACTACTACTACTACTAATAATAATAATAATAATAATAATAATAATAATAATAATAATAATAATAATAATAATGGCTATTATTATTATTATTATTATTATTATTATTATTATTATTATTATTATTATTATTATTATTTTATTATTATTGTTTTTATTATTATTGTTATTATTATTATTATTATAATTATTATTATTATTATTATTATTATTATTATTATTATTATTATTATTATTATTATTATTATTATTATTATTGTTGTTGTTGTTGATGATGAAACCTGACTGTAATTCGTTACAATTGGAGAACTTTGCGTCAACCAGAGATGGCGTTTTATTACTACTGTATTACGAAGCATAGACATCAATATACCATGACTAGGAGACGGGTAAAAACGACCAGTAATCTCCGCTACTATAACAAGTGCAGAAACAGGTGAAGCCGAATTATAAATATAGAGCGCATAAGTATTCTAACTGACCCTGAGAGAGAGAGAGAGAGAGAGAGAGAGAGAGAGAGAGAGAGAGAGAGAGAGTAATCTTGTATCTGTCATACTGACATTGTAAAGCTCTATAATAATATAAATAAATATATCTTGGGATAAAGAATATCAGCAAATATACAAGAGAGAGTGTACACGCGTGCACTCAGATACGCATACGCACACACACACACTCACACACACAATGTATATATATATATATATATATATATATATATATATATATATATATATATATATATATATATATATATATATATATATATATATATGTGTGTGTGTGTGTGTGTGTGTGTGTGTGTGTGTGTGTGTGTGTGTATGACTGTTTATTCCACGCGAGGCACTTGTCAGATATCAAAATGGTTCGAGTGACCTTGAGTGAAAATGAGGCGGATTAGAGGTCGGTGAGTACTTTCGATTAAGAAATAATCATAAAAAAAAGCTAGAGCTCCTGCTTTGATAATGATTTTTTTTTAATTGTTTCAGTTTCTTTCGAGTTAAAATACTCTCCCACACATACACACGCATACACACAATTAGGTAATTACAATTAGGTAAGCACACAATCTCAGTTATGATGAGAGGCTGAGGGAATTAGACTTACCATCACTCGAAGCTAGAAGACTGAGGGGGGGATATGGTGACAGTCTTTAAATTCCTTCATGGTTATGATAGAGTGGATAGGGATCGATATTTTGATATGGCTGGCTCTAGAACTAGAGGTCATAGTTTGAAGCTTCGTAAGAAAACTTCTTCGCAGGATGTAAGGAAATACTTTTTCAGTGTAAAAGTAGTTGATAATTGGAATTCGCTAAGCGAGGAGGTAGTTAATGCTATCTCAATCCATAGTTTTATGGACAGGTATGATAAGTATCACTAAGTATAAAATAATAATAATAATAATAATAATAATAATAATAATAATAAATCTTTATTTCCAAAGTACAGTGGGTATTCAAATAAGATGCATATATATTCCAGATAGACATCTGTGGTGTACGATATAGACATACTAAAACAAACAAATCATAAAGATGAGTGTACTATTAAAAATTACAAGTAAAATCTTCCTTTAAGAGTAACTTCTTAATATTATATTTAAAAGTATACACTGAACCAGCATTTTTTAGTTCTCTGGGAAGCTGATTATATAAATGAGGTCCACGAATGTTTATATCTCTTGAGCCAATATCAGTTTTAGACCTTCGTACTAATAAATCTTCCCCTTGACGGGTAGTTAACCCGGTAACTGAGCTTACTGTAGAAAAATTATACAAGCAATCAGGAAGATTGTTTCTTAGTATATTAAAAACAAAGGTACATATATCAAAAACATATTTATCTCTAATCTTTATCCATTCTAGATCTTTTAAAACAGGAGAGATGTGCTCGTATTTTCTTACATTGCCAACAGCCACTCGTGCTGCAAAGTTTTGTAACTTTTGTATTCTTTGTAATTGAGTCTTATTTGTACATCCCCAAACTTTGAGACAGTAATTAATTAAACTCATAGCTAAGGACTGGACAATTATTATACGAGTTGATGTTTCAAATGAGTCTTTTACCCTATTTAGATATATTAGAGTACCCATTACTTTTTAATAAATTTCATCTATATGCATTTCAAAATTCACGTAACGGTCAAAATAGACACCTAGGTTCTTTACCGAGTTCATTGGCTTAATGATATTACCGTTAAAATTTATATGAAGATTGTCATCAACTTCTGATAATAATTGTCTGGATCCGATAAGAATAGATTGGGTTTTAGTTTCATTAAGTAACAGACCATTTTTTAGAAAGTAACGTTTAGCCATATACAAAATTTCTTCTGCTCTACGAATAATATTTTCTAAATCATTAATTTCTCCTTCAATTAAGATTTGAGTATCGTCAGCATATTGAATGACATAACAGTTAGGTAAATATTTTACTAGATCGTTTACATATATTAGAAAAAGTATAGGTCCTAGGATCGATCCCTGAGGGACCCCAAACAATACCTTCTTGCGACTTGAAACTACATCTTTTATTCTGACTGACTGGTAGCGGTTTTTTTGCATTTTTCTAATAGAATGGTATGGTGTACACTATCAAAAGCTTTAGAAAGATCTAGTAGTAGTAGCAATGATATTTTCTTATTATCTATATTTTTGTATATTTCATCTGATATTTTCAATAAGGCAGTTTCAGTTGATAATTTTGGCCTGAAACCGTGTTGACTTTTTGCAATAAGTTTATTTTTTTCAAGAAACTCACTTAACTGATTTGCAACAATCTTTTCAAGTATCTTTGATAAAATTGGTAGTAAAGAGATTGGTCTATAGTTAGAGACGTCGTCAGGATTTCCATTTTTAAAACCAGGAATTACATGGGGATTTTTCCATAAATCTGGGTAAATATTGGTAACTATGGAAGTATTGATTATTACCGTCAGATAATATGCTATTACAAATAATGAATCTCTAATAAAACGAAAACAAATTCCATCTGATCCATATGCATTAGAGTCTTTCAGATTTTTTATTACTAAGATTACTGTATTACAATCTACTGTAGTAGGGTTAAAGACATCATTACTTCTACTGAATGCACTATGTTCTTCAAGATTAACATTATTATTATTATTACTACCATCATCACTATTATCATTACCATTACTACCATCATCATTATTATTTACACCATTATCAACATTACTATTATTATTACTACTACCATCATCATTATTATTACCACCATTACTATTATTGATTTTATTTATTATTTCTTTTTTTGTTTTTTCAAAGGTTTTTCCCCACTTCAGCGAAAAAATTATTGAACTCTTCTGCTTTAGCACTCACATCTACCTCATCGGGTATAATTGATATGTTATTACTTTTATTACAGTTATTGGAAAGCATGGTTTTAGCAATTTTCCATGTATCAGAGATATTGCCTTTAGCGTTTTGAAATTCATTTTTGTAATACTGTTTCTTACTGTTACTTAATAATGATTTTACTTGTTTCTTTTGCTCTGTAAACTTTTCTCTTAAAGGGATATTATCTCTTTGTAGTTTTACTTCATTTTGTAGTTTGTCTCTTTCTTTCATAATGTTTACCGATTAGGAGACGGGAAGATACGAGCTTTGGGCTCTTTCCCGTAAACACAATTAGGTAATCACAATTAGGTAATCACACACACATTTAATAATGTTCATGGAACAAAATTAATATAACTTTTTATGTGAAATAGAACCAGCTTTGGATAATGAGGGTAGGTATGCAATCATATAGTATATTTAATTTAGATTCTTTTATTTCTATTTATTATTACGTAAATTAATAAACAAATAAATGGGTAAATAAACAAAATAAATGGGTAAATAAACAAATAAATAAATAACTAAAATGGTGCCGGGACTCTGGGATAACCTCTTTGTAAGAGTGGTGTAAGTGCTTTAGTTTCACTTGAAATATTATTTCACTCTTCCTCAGAACAAACCCCTCTCTGAAACCTGAATCTTTCCCCTCTGTTGCAGAGAAATAGGAGCGATGTTTTTTTTTCTTTTTTATTATTATTATTTATTACTTTTCCACTTTTTTTCTTTTTGTTTTTGTTTTCTTAATTTACTTTTCGGTGTTCATATTCAGAATGTTTTTTTCATTCATTGTCCATTTTTTTTTCTTTGTTTTTTAATTATAATTTTATATTAATCCTTTAGTATTTTTATTTTCTTTCATCGCTTTTTCCTTTATGCATTAATATACTCATTTTAGCAACTCTTGTTTTATTTTCCTTTATCAAACTTTTTCTCTATTTCCTTTGTTATTTCCCTGTTTATCATATTTTTTCACTATTCAATTATTCTTCTGTAACAGATTCCCACCTATGACATTCATATTATTCATAACTTTATTTTATTATTTATTCTTTTATTATTATTTACTCATTTGTAGTCACCGTGGCTCAAACAGTAGCGTCCGCGACTCTGAGGCGTTAGGTCGAGGGTTCGCGCCCCGTCACGGTCTGAGGTTAGCAAGGGCATGCACTCAGGGTAACGATTACATCTGCCAAAACCAGTCCTTTGCAAGATGGCATCCGTCCTAGCCTTTGGTTGAAAAGGGAGTCCGTGACGTAAAACCGAAACAAACAATTATTATTTACTCATTTATGCTATATACTCCTTTATTACTATTTAATAATTTTTCTGTTTTCCTCATGTACTCTTTTCTTTTCTTTTTTTTATCTCTTTTGTTTTCATTTATTTACTCATTTATTGTGTCTTTTTTCATTCCTATTATTATGCTCTTTATTATGCAGATTTTTCATTTACTTTTTATCCATTTATTTTTATTGTTTAGTTTCATCATTCACTTCTTTATTTTTTTATTTCTCTTATAAATAATTATCTTGCCTTTGTTGGTTGCCATTTTTGTCTTTGTTGATTGCCTCTTATTATTATTATTATTATTATTATTATTATTATTATTATTATTATTATTATTATTATTATTATTATTATTATTATTATTATTATTATTATTATTATTATTATTATTATTATTATTGTGTATGTCATTACTACTACTACTACTGCTTGTACAAATCAAATTCTTTTATTGAAGGATGGATGTAAAAGACTGCTTTATTATAATCTCACTGTGTTTTGAACAAGACATACACAACGCGTGTAAGAAAACATGTTTGGGAAATATGATTAACAACGTAATATTTCCTCAATTGTATTATATTTACCTTGTATAAGAATGCAATATTTTCATGCATCATCTTCATCAGGATTTGAATAGGAAAGTTGGAGAAAAATCATGGACGGTGAAGAGGAGGGGAACAGACATGAGAATTTGAATAGGAAAACCACGGAAATAGAGTAAAGAAAAAGGGAGAAATGAGACGGGCAGACCCTCCTGCTATTGCGTATCCATTCAGTGGATGATGAGAGGGGTTTGTTTTCAGTTGAATGGGACGCCTTTGAAATGGTTAAGTTCATCTCATAATAATGACAAAAGAAAATGGTATTAAAATGCATGTAACAGAGAAAACGAAAAAGGATGGACTAATTAAAACAATCTTCGATTTTCTTAAAAGTTCATTTAGATATATGTATTATTTATTTTATGCTATGGACTAGTCAGCATATTTATCAATTTTTCGCTAGTCATATTAAGATTTGGGAAATTAACGGAAAACTGGTCGCGATTTAGTCTATTTTCCTCGACAATTTCAAACTCCTTCTCCGAGATTTTGTTTATATCCCAAAGTGGAATTCCTTGTGGCATGAGATGAGAATAGCTGGAATAAGGAACACCCACAACGTAGAGCAAAACATTAACTGCCAGAGGCACGATACTTACTCCCTCGTGTTGCCCTTGCTCTGATATACTCCAAGTGCCCAAACAGGAGAAGAGGTGATAATACTGTGTCACGTCAGGTATAATATATCCTTCTTCTTCAATGCCATTTAGCTGGTAATAGAACACATATAATGTATGATTTTCAATATTGCTTTGTCTCCATATGGGAATAAAGTTTAAGTCACACGGATTACCTGTCAAAATGTTGGCTTGGGTTATGTTCTTTATGATGTCGTTTTGCCATGTGGATTGTATTAGTCTGTCAACATGTGCTAGCCTAACTCCTGCTTCCTGGACAACAGTTCTGTTCATAAATGTTCTTTCCATTGTAATGGAATTGGTAAATGTGTTTACACCTGCTCCATAGTGTTTTGACCTGGCCATTTCAGGGTAGACACATTCCCTGCCTCTCCGTACAGTATTGTACAGCCAGTAATCATATAGAACAATTCTTATGTCTTGCTGCTCCTTTGGCCAAATGTTCAGAGCCTCCCTGACGAAGTTGAGAGACACGGCATAACCCCATTCCACTTGTACCGCTCCTCGGAATAGCCTACTGGCACTGTATGCCCTGTTAGTGAAGCCACTTACTGAATATGCGTTAATGCAGTACAAACTTGGATCTTTCTCAAGCAGCCAGAGAGTTTGGCTCATATAAGAAAAGAAATCATGAGATACCTGGACATCCTCGTCAAGAATAATAACTGCTGGAGCATCGGCAAATGTTTCATTAATGAATTTGTAAACGTTGCGATAGTAAGCGAAGAGCTTGCTGTTGTGATTCCCTCCAACTCTGATGGTGGTGTATGTGACACTGAGAATATCTAACAGGCTTGTTGTGGAGAAAGGATTGTCACCAAGCACAACTACGAGGTTGTCCTTTTGGGCACCAGGAGCGGAAAGTAGATTGGTGATTGTGTGATAAATATACTGGTGTCTCTTGCCTGCTGTTACTACGACTGGGATTTTTGCAAGGAGTGCCATTGCAGCTGCATTCAGAGGAGGTGAAGGAGGTAGTGGTAGCACCATAGGAGAATGTTCATCACATAGTGACCCCATTCCGCCTTCCTTTGAACAATAATTCCATCTTGCTCTGTCTGTGATGCTGGTGGTTCTTGTTCCAGGATCAGGGAGATTACTTAGTTTTAGTATTGTGTGATGGAATACTGGAGCTGGCCCCTCTATCACTGCAGTTTCGGATATTGTTTGACCTCCTTTCATGAATATCCAACTCCAATGAGCACTGATTGTTAAAAACTGCGCAAATGATGATCCCATTTGTGTTAATAAGTGACTTGCCTGACGAAGGCCAAAGCAGCCTGCCACAGATACAGTTAATATTACTAAACGTCCAGGGGATATTCTCTCCATGTACCACTGGAAATCTGCCCAGTGGAACCAATACATTCCAAGGGGGAAAACCTGTAAAAAAATTTATATTTTATATTTGAAGTTAATTATCATTCCATGAGAGTTTTAACTACTAGATGCCTTTTGCTGCACCAATGACAACATTATATACCTAGAGACCACATAAGTTGAATAGGTAATTAAAGTCGCGTTGTTAGAATTCATTCCATGATTAGTAGGTTGGCCATGGCAACAGCCGCCCATTGAAAGACTACAAATGAAGGTATTAGGATACGACTAGGACTGGTCCAGACAGTTCCGGGTTGAGTCTTCCTTCAGGAAGGTTCTTTCCTCCTGCCTACATCTACACTGAATATTCTGGCATATTCATTACACATCTCTTGCTATTCCATTACATTTGACAAGTCACAACACTCCCACATCTGTCTCTTGTTCTCTCTTTTTTCCTCATATTTGTTATTATTTATGGAAGGTCTACAGCTAATGGCCCCCAGTACCCGGCATAGAGGGGTGCGAAGAATCTCCGAGGATCGTGTTGACTCCACTATTGGCTTGAGGGCAGACACGCCTGGTGGTAGTAATGGGTCTGCCCTTAACCCTATATCTCCCAATAGATCTACTTCTTTCACTCTTCACTATTATAACATTCGTGGGCTGAACTCTAATCTTACGTCTGTGGAACAGCACTTGGGCACTTTCCTCCCTAACCTCCTCCTCCTGTTTGAAACCCAGCTGTCTATACATGCTTCCACTGACCCATTTCAAATTCTCACTATAATCTGTATACTGGTTTTCGTTCCAAAGGTGGGGTCTGTGCCTACTGCAACACTAGCACTCCTATTGCAAGGCTCAAGAACCTTGAATCTCCTGACTTTGATGTTCTCTGGCTAAACAACTATCTCTCCACTACCACTATCTTCCTTTGCTTCTGCTACTGTTCTCCAAACTCCACCGAGTTTGTGTCTTTCTTTGAATATCTGTCCTTGTGCCATGAGTCCATGCTATCTTCTCACCCACATGCTGAAGTTCTCTACATTAGAGACTTCAATATACACCACAGTGAGTGGCTTCATTCTTCTCACACTGATGTGGAAGGAAGTGAGGCCCTTGCTTTCTCTGTTACTCACGATCTGGAGCAAATTATCAAACATCCTACTCGTGTTCCTGATTGTCACGAACATGCAGCAAACACTCTTGACCTATTTCTTACTTCTAACTCTTCAAACTACTCTTATTCTGTGCTTTCCCCTCTTAGTAAATTTGACCACTCTATGATCTCAATCTCTTCCATATTCACTCCCCCTCCACCAATCCCTCCTACTCAGCACTGCCTTTGGCACTTTGAGTGGTCCCAACATGAAAATTTGCAAAACTTCCTCTTTGACTTCCTTTGGGATGACTACTGCTGCCGGTCTAGCAACCCTGATCAGGTAACTCTAAAAGTTGCCGAGATCATGACCGCGGGAATGGAGGCGTACATCCCCTCTTCTACAAAAACTTTCTCTCCCCCTAAACCTTGGTGTGACCATGCCTGCTCCATGGCTACCCAGGCCAAGAATCGGGCACACTGATCTTACCAAGCCTCTCCTTCTGATTCAACTTGCTCTGCTTTTATTGTAGCTAAATATTGCCTTCCTGCCCAGATTTTAAGGTTTAAGGCTTCCTTATAAGAAGGAAAGTTGATGACCTTAACTCCTTTCCCATTGACAAATGCTTCTGGTCCTTAGCTAAAAACCTCTCCAGAAACTTCTGTAACTAAAGCTTTCCCCCTCTCATTCCTTTTGATGGTTCTATAGCTTGCTCTCCCACTGACGAAGCCACTCTCTTTGGCTCTCATTTTTCTGCCAACTCTTTTATTAACGATTCCAGCACACGTGTTCATCAATCTTTACCCTTCTCTAACCCTATGCCCTCCCTTATCCTTTCTTCACGCAAAGGTTCTTTGCTCATTGAAGACGAACAAGGCATCTGGTCTCGATGGTATCCCTGCAAGGTTCCTTAAGGAGTTTGCAGAGGAACTGGCTCCCGTGCTTTGTCGTGTTTTTTGCCTCATTCTGTCAACCAGTATCTATCCTTCATCTTGGAATCATGCTCTAGTTCAATCTGTTCCTAAGAAGGGTGACCACTCTATTCCTTCAAACTACCGACCTATTGCCGTAACCTCCTCTATTGCTAAAGTTTTTGAAACTTTGCTCAATGCTCACTTCTTGAAACGCCTTGAATCTAGCTCACTTATATCCAATCACCAGTATGGCTTCTACAAGGCAAGATCCACTGGTGATCTGTCCTATCTTACTCATGTATGGTCATCTTCTCTGAGGAACTATGGGGAATCCTTTATCGTCGCCCTTGATATCTCTAAGGCTTTTGACAGAGTCTGGCATAAGGCTCTGTTGGCCAAACTCCCACCCTATAGCTTTACCCCTTTTTTCTGTTCTTTGATTTCCAGTTTTCCTACTGACTGTTTTATATCTGTAGTTGTTGATGGTGCAACATCTAGCCCTTTCTCTGTTACCAGTGGTGTTCCACAGGGCTCTGTTCTTTCACCTACTCTCTTCCTTCTCTTCATCACTGATCTTCTACAATCCCAATCTTCCTCTCTTCTCCATGCCTTTGCTGATGATTCTACCCTTCACTTTGCCTGAGCCTTTTCCTCTCAACCTTTATCTGCTACTCGTAATCAGTTTCGTATCACACTTTCTTCTACTCTCAACTCCGATTTTGCAGAGAGTATCTGAGTGGGGAACTCAAAATTTAGTTGAATTCCATGCCTCCAAGACAAAGTTTCTGGCTATCTATTTATCATCTTCTCCTCCTGATAACCCTATTGTCTTCGAAACTAACGAAATTTACCTTGCTTAGAATACTGCTCACACATCTGGATTGCTTCTTCTTATACTTATCTCCTTAATAGGGTTGAATCTAAGGCAGTCAGACTCATTGATGATCCTTCTCTTACTTCTTATCTGGATTTTCTCTCTCTTCGCCATAAGATATCTTCCCTTTCTCTTTTCTTTCACTACTACTTCCATCGCTGCTATGATGAGTTGGCGAGTTGCATCCCTCCCCCACTGCCGAGGTCACGTAACACTCGCCAAGCGGCCTCATCTCACCGGTACTGTTTGGAGACTTGTAGCTTGCGGATTGATCAGTGCAGCGCCTGCTTCTTCCCATCTACCTCCAGACTCTGGACCTCGCTTCCTCCTTCTGTCTTTCCTAATTTTTATGACTTATCATTCTTTAATAAGCAGATCTATCGTCATCTCAGGGCCTAGTCCTCCATATCTCTGGGTCCTCTGTACTTTGACTGTTTTTTCTATCTGTCGTTTTCCTTTGTGTGACATTACCTCATCTCTGGCTTGTCCTTAACTGTTTTCTTTTTCTTCGTCTTGGTATTTTCTCGTGCCCGGGCCTTTATTGATGAGGGCAGTTTTCGCTTGTCCCGGTGTCATACTCATAAAAAAAAATGAATTTTATCATCCTGCCCTTTTTCTTAAAGAAGTTTCAAATAAATTATCTAGATAGGAAAAGAAATTTTATTTTGTAGATAAATTTACTTTGAGAGAAAATTTATCAGTGATAATTTTTTTTTATAAGCTGTATTCTGTATTTGATTTGCTTAGTCAAATGATAATTTAGTGTCCGGATATTTTAGCTTTTGCATCAAAAGTTCTCTCAGTTATGTTTCTTGTAGTTTAACACAGTCTCTTTATTTGTTCTGGTACCTTAGGATTCATCAAGAAACCTAGATATATTCGCATCGTTTACATTTTACCTTCAACTTTCAGCTTTCTTATATTATTTTGTTGTTATTTAGCTATTTTTTGTTTTAGGTCTGGTACCGTAGGAGTTATAAAGAGACTTAATTAATTTTTCTTGGCTTTTTATATATCACTATTAATCCCCATGCAAGTAGGGATTGGCACACACAGGTAGGAGCTGAGTACTTAAGCTTAATTGCTCCTCCTACCGCCCTGAGGTGGGATCGAACACGAGCTTGTCACATCTCAAGTCGAGCGCTTTAGCTACTTCGCTACCGCGGTCTCAGATAAGAACTTATGTATAATCATTACATGCAACCCAATTTTAATTAACCTGTATAATATTTTCAACTTGAAGTCATTCCAGCATCTTATTACCCTACCTTGCGCAGTACCAATTCACCATTCCGTTGATTGAACACCGTCAAGACGATTCCTTCTCCTGGAACAGGTTCCAGGAATTTCCAGGATGTTCCATTTGGTAATGACCACCCATCAATAAATTTAGATTCATCATCGCAGGTGACAGGTCTCTGTCCCGTTTGGAGATGTGAAAAGGATGGATTTCTTGTGTTTTCTTGACAGAAACCGCTTTGTAGATTCCAGCCTTCGAAGCTGGATTTGCATTCAACCCACATACTGGAATAATAAATAATAATAATAATAATAATAATAATAATAATAATAATAATAATAATAATAATAATAATAATAATAATAATAGTAATAATAATAATAATAATATTAATAGTAATAATAATGATATTATTATTATTATTATTATTATTATTATTATTATTATTATTATTAGTATAATAATAATAAAAATAATAATAATAATAATGATGATGATGATGATGATAATGACGATGATGATAATAATAATAATGATAATAATAATAATAATAATAATAATAATAATAATAATAATAATAATAATAATAATAATAATAATAACAATAATAATAATAATAATAATAATAATAATAATAATGACAATATTATAGCAACAACAATAATAATAATAATCTATCTATATATGAGCCATTTTCCCCTTATAAGGGGAGTGGCTGAGTCAAGACAAAATACTCTGACTCTTTGGGAAGAGAAAATACAGAGAAGGAAATTCCCAGTCCCTTCGCTCCGCCCCATTTAGTTGACTCTTACGACACACAGGGGAACACGGAGGACGTATTCAAGCCCCCCTCCCTCAGGGGGTAATAATAATAATAATAATAATAATAATAATAAATAATAATAATAATAATAATAATAATAATAATAATAATAATAATAATAATAATAATAATATAATAGATAAATTTTATTGATTAGGTAAAGAAAATACATTTAAAGGAATGACCTCTTTGAAGTAATCCCTCTCTCAAAAGGTATAAAAATCAAGTTACAACGAATGAGACTCTGATTCTTGTGAGACTGTTCATAAGAGCTATAGAACTTGCAAATTATCCCATATCGAAACTCGTGATCTTAAAGATGCTGTTCCACCATTTACCCAACCCATCTAACAGTGTATACTCATGTCATGCCTGCTGAATTAACAGGGGCTGTCTATTATGCAAGTAGCTCAGAAGCAGAAAGCTGTTAAAAGCCTTTGACGAGTTGAACTCGGTACCTTCTGGGTGAAATCCAGGTTCGTTATTGCTTAACCTACCGAAGTTTATTATTAATAATAATAATAATAATAATAATAATAATAATAATAATAATAATAATAATATAATAATAATAATAATAATAATAATAATAATAATAATAATAATAATAATAATAATAATAATAATAATAATAATAATAATAATAATAAGAAGAAGAAGAAGAAGAAGAAGAAGAAGAAGAAGAAGAAGAAGAAGAAGAAGAAGATAAGAACTTCTACCTTTTAATTTCTCTTTGGTTTGGCCTCTCTCTCTTGCTTAAATAGTCATCGGTATTGGGTACTATTGCACAACTAGCTGTATACATCCAAAAAAGCGTAATTTTGAGTATTTTCATCTTGCATGAGGAGTGTATTTTTTAATCTGTCTTTCTCAGTTGATTACGTAGTCATCCGTGTTGGGTATTGTTGCACAATTAGCTGTATATATCCATGTGAATGTGATTTTGAATAGTATCATTCGTCATGGGGAAGGCAGAGAATAGTGTTGTTATTCATTATGTTGGAGTATCAAACTTTTTTTTTTTTTTTTTTTTTTTTTTTTTTTTTTTTTTTACATCGTCTTTCCAGACTTATATTTCTGGATATTTCCAGCAGAAAGCGATAAAAAATATGAGTTTTGTTTTACATTTTCTTTTCTTGTTTGTCTTTTACACCTTTATTTTGAGCAGTAAACCAACCAAAAAAAATCAAACTTTGGAATATAATTACGAAAAAAAAATTAAAATTAAGTTTTTTATTTAGAGCAATAACTGATAAAACCTATTTAAACCTTTTTAATGTAATCGATTCAGTAAGAGTTCATTAGCATTTTCTCTCCAAACTTGAATATTTTTTCATATTTCAAACAGTGAGCACTTGAAAATAACATTTCAAACCTCTGGAATATAATCGACACGAAAATGATTCCTATAGATTTTTCCTTTTCTAATTTGTATTCACTTTTCAACCTTAGTTTAAACTGTAAAGTACATTTTGCTCGTGCGATTATCGCTTAACGATGATCGTTCGTGGTTCAACGATGATCGTCAAGCGATTATCTAGAGCACTAATTCTTTGTTTTTGAATGGGGCTGTTTTCCTTCAAGCGACTTCCGCGAAGCAAAACAGCCCCATTCAAGAACAAAGAATTAGTGCTCTAGAGTCTAGACAATCGTTTGACGATCATCGTTGAACCATGAACGATCATCGTTGAGCGATAATCGCACCGAACAAAACGTACTTTAAACAACGAAAATAATTTCAACCTGAACACTAATTGAGAGAAAAAAAATAGTCCCATTACATCTTCTCAAACTAATTTCTCTTTTTTATCGTACACAATAAACTAAAACTAGATATTCAGAGTCAAGTAACTAGTTTTATCTGTAGACAAAGGCCCTAATTCTTAAACAGTGTAAACCTGGGATACCATATTGTTATTTAGCTAGAAACAAGCAAATGGATTTCATAAACGCATCTGAGGCGGTTCTGTGTATGGCTAGGATCCCGTACGGGATCCTAGCCATACACAAAATCTCGTCAGATGCGTTTATGAAATCCATTTGTGTGTGTCTAGCTAACTAACAATATGGTATCCTAGGTTTACATTGTTTAAGGAATAGGGCCAAAGCGAAACTGCCAGCGTTGACATTAAGGTACCTCATAAACTGATTTTTCGGCCAATTTTCCTCAAACATGCCTTTGTCTTTTGTCATATTTAGGAAAATACGGTTGATAAATAAGAGAGGACCGCGGTAGCGCAGCGGTTAGAGCACTTAGCTCGGGGCGTTTGAAATAGGATCCAGCCTCGGTACCCCAGCTCCAAGCGGTCCACCCCCATTTGGATGGGGAATTAGTAGTGATACAAAGTAAAAACGGAAAACAATAGTGTTAGATATATGAACCAGTGAATTTCAAGGTCAGTGGACGATTGTTAGAATCTCATTCTCACCCAGAAAGTCCGAGTTCAATTCCTGAATGTGGTTCGTATTGTATTTCTTCTCCAGAAACACTAAAAATTGAAGGCGAGAGGCTGGACGCATCATCCGCTGTATGGCACAGACTCTATAATTATAATAATGATAATAATAATAATAAAAATAATGATGATGATAATAAAAATGATAATAATAATAAAAATAATAATAATATTAATAATAATAATAATAATAATAATAATAATAATAATAATAATAATAATAATAATAATAATAGTAATAATAATACTAATAATAATAATAATAATAATAAGACTAATAATTATAATGGTAATAATAACAACAACGATGATGATTATATTGATGTTGGTAATAATAATAATAATAATAATAATAATAATAATAATAATAATAATAATAATAATAATAATAATAATAATAATAATAATGATATTGATGCTGATTATGATAATAATAGTAATAATAATAATAATTATCATAATAATAATGACCAGCCATGCGTTGCTTGAGCAAAGCGGTTTTCTTCCAATGTCTTGCTAGGACTTTCCTGGAAACCCTCACTATTTAGCCTGGCTTGGGACCGGCACTGAGCTAAGCTGGCCTGCTTAACCCAGTGGCTGGGTTAGTAATAATAATAATAATAATAATAATAATAATAATAATAATAATAATAATAATAATAATAATAATAATAATAAGAAGAAGAAGAAGAAGAAGAAGAAGAAGAAGAAGAAGAAGAAGAAGAAGAAGAAGAAGAAGAAGAAGAAGAAGAAGAAGAAGAATTATAATAATGATAACAATAACAATATACTTAAATTAATCTCTTCACCATCATTGTTATTTTCATAGAATTTCTTTGTCAAAATGTTCTTAGCAAGGCAAATACGAAAGAATTTATGATGATATTCATTTGCTATAGATCCAGTCAGGTCAGCAGATGCAGTGTGTACATATCATTAGATGTATGGAGTCAATAGTTGAACAGTATCTACATGAGCTCTGGTCGTCTTAGAACACAAGAAAATTATAAATATTCCTCAGTATATTTTCAAAATTATATAAATTTTCACAAATACTAAGTACTATGTTTTACAAAACAGTAGCTATGCATTTTACAAAACAACCATTTTTTTACATTTTTTCGTTTTTTTTTTCTTCATATTGATTTAGACAAAGTTAGTGAAAAAATTAAAAATTTTTACACGGCATTGTATAGAAAGTTAAGCTAGGGAATTGAACATAATTTAATTTGAAATTATAACAATAAATTTTACAAAAGTAAAGTATGCAATTTAATGAATTATTTATGATATGTTTTTGTGAATTTGTACCCACTTTATCTAATAATTTTAAAAAAAAGTTCATCCATTAAACTCCCTTGTCCAGTAGCCCTTGTGCGGACAATGATATTTTCATCAGGGCCAAATCCTACGTTCTCTCTCTCTCTCTCTCTCTCTCTCTCTCTCTCTCTCTCTCTCTCTCTCTCTCTCTCTCTCTCTCTCTCTCTCTCTCTCTCTCTCTCTCTCTCTCTCTCTCTCTCCTTAACTTCGGCTCATAATATAATTACTCCTATCAATATTCTTAATATTTGTCTTTTCCTATGTTCATATGGGGTCGCTGTTTCTCAGTAACCTCTTTGAGACCTATGTCTCTGGTTTTTGTTGTAGTTTTACAGTCTGATGACCTTGTTACTGTTCTGGGCTTGGGGGAGGAACTGAGTGGAGCTGGCTTGCTACCCATCTGGCTGCATTGTTTCCTTCCATCCCATTTCTACAGTATCTGTTATACAGGTGTACTCATTCTGTTGCTAGGGCAGGACCTAGGAACCAACAGACGACAAGTTACCCATCCACATCATCTCTATTATATTATTATATTTGTTTTCACTGGTCAATTTCAAATTTGAAATAATGCTATTTGTATTTCAGTAATGATTTTCAAGTGGATTTTCCGAAATTTCCTTCTCTTTCTTACTGTGTATATATATATATATATATATATATATATATATATATATATATATATATATATATATATATATATATATATATATATATATATATATATATATAGATAGATAGATAGATAGATAGATAGATAGATAGATAGATAGATAGATAGATAGATAGATAGATAGATAGATAGATAGATAGATAGATATGATTATTTTATTCATATATATTATTTTTACATCTCTTATTGGCTTCCTTTTTTATTTACATGTTTAGTCTTCAATGCCTGCTTGTATATGTTTGTGTGTGAGTGTGTGTGTAAGGGAGAGGGCAGTGGTGGAAAAGCATCATCGCAAGCTCTGGATAAGATTGGGTAAATCAAATTTCCGTCCTACAGATTCCACGTAAAAAGCACAATAATGGAAAAAAAATTGTTGAAGAATTGAGCTATCCAAAGTCTTTTAAATGACATTGACTCATGAATACTTTTTTCTGTCTTAGTTTTCGTTGAATTTCTTTGTATTTTATTATTTTCTTATTCGTCCAATCACGAAATTTTCACGCGTGTTTCACGGAGTTTTGAGTAAAGTGAGGAAGTTCCTCTCTCTCTCTCTCTCTCTCTCTCTCTCTCTCTCTCTCTCTCTCTCTCTCTCTCTCTCTCTCTCTCTCTCTCTCTCTCTCTCTCTCTCTCTCTCTCTCTCTCTCTCTCTCTCTCTCTCTCTCTCTCTCTCGTATTGCTCAGTCATCCTTTAACTCTTAGTTTTTACTTATAAAATTCTAATTCTTTTCTCTTCTCTTGTATTTTTCATTACTTTGTAATGTACTTGTTTGTTTCCTTGCAATTATTTTTTATGCCTTTATTTATTTATTTATTATTATTATTATTATTTTGTTTTTCATTTTAAAGAGGAATTATTTTTTTTAATAAGCGAATATATATATATATATATATATATATATATATATATATATATATATATATATATATATATATATATATAAAGAGAGAGAGAGAGAGAGAGAGAGAGAGAGAGAGAGAGAGAGGAGAGAGAGAGAGAGAGAGAGAGAGAGAGAGAGAGAGAGAGAGAGAGAGAGATGGTTGAAGCTTAATAGATCAATAAACATAAGAATTATAGGTAGACAGATGGATAGCTAGACAGTGTGTGTTACTTGATCGTAATTACTCAGCCATGGAATAATTAATCTAGTTTTATATTTTTTCATTTATGAGTTTTTAATGCTATTTGCAATTAATTACCTGAAGGTAATTAACACAGGTAATGCCCATGAAACACACACACACATGTTCTTCTTTTCTCTCCCCCCTTCCTCCTCCTTCTCTCCTCCTCCTGCTATTTGTCTATCTATCTATCTATCTATCTATCTATCTATCTATATATATATATATATATATATATATATATATATATATATATATATATATATATATATATATATATATATATATATATAATTATTATTATTGTTATTATTATAATTATTATTATTATTATTTTTATTATTATTATTATTATTATTATTATTATTTATCTCATTTTATCTCTTAGTGACAGGATTTCAACCTATATTTATTATTATTATTATTATTATTATTTTTATTATTATTATTAGTATTATTATTATTATTATTATTATTATTACTATTATTATTATTAACTCCCCATGTTTCCCTGCGTGTCGTAAGAGTCGACTACATGGGGCGGAACGAGGGGACTGGTAATCACCTCCTCTGTAATTCCTCTTCCCGAAGAGTCAAGAGCTTTTTGCCTTGACTCAACCACTTCTCTTATAAGGGGAAAAATGGCATATATATATATATATATATATATATATATATATATATATATATATATATATATATATATATATATATATATATATATATATATATATATATATATATACTGTATATATTATACTATGTAAAAAATACACTTTTTGAATAACCGAATTTAAAATATATACACATAGCACCACACAGACCTAATAATATAAGTATGTAAGCGTGTACATATAACTCCACGAAGAAAATTTATAAATGAATGAATGAAATGTGAATAAATTCCCAAATGAAAACAGATCTATCGTCATCTCAGAGCCTAGTCCTCCATATCTCTGGGTCCTCTGTACTTTGACTGTTTTTTTTTTTCTGTCTGTCGTTTTCCTTTGTGTGACATTACCTCATCTCTGCCTTGCCCTTAACCTTGTTCTTTTCCTTCGTCTTGGTATTTTCTCGTGCCCGGGCCTTTATTGATGAGGGCAGTTTCTGCCTGTCCCGGTGTCACACTCATAAATTAATAAAAAAAAATAAAAAAAAATACCAGAATAGAGTAAAGAACTAATTGAAACCAGATCAGCGTAGGAAATAAAAAAAAATTCTCACTGTTCCCAGTCCCTCTATATGTTTTGTGTGTGTATGTGTGTGTGCTTATATGCACATTTACACAGGTAGGAAAAGCGAAATTCAACCGCTTAGTTGAGCACTCTCTAATTGTCACCTGCATAGGTGGAGAGTGTCCATTTTTTTTTTATTTGTGGTTATGTTTTATTATGATAAAATGAGCAGAAATTTGACCTGTGAAGAGAGGGAACAAAAATAAAAAATGCTGCAGAATTTAAAAGTTTTTAAAAATGTTTGAAGTAATGAAATTGGATAAAATTAGGAGCGAGAGAATTATAGAAACTTCAAGAAGAGGAGAATTATTCTTATAAAATGCATGAGAGAGAGATAGTGCTTGTGATAGGTCCATGTTATGAGAATAAGGGTGGACACAGACATGTAGGAGATGGGGGAGTAAAGCTGGATGCCCCTCATGAAAAAAGAAAGATGATTTGATACCAAAAAAAAAAAATACTGATCAATAAGGACATGGAAGGATGCAGGAAATAACGAAAATCCAAAAATGTATGATTATGAAGTGAAATTTTAGTGAAATAGATAGATAAAAAAAAATAAATAGATAAAATATTTTAGTGAAATAAATAAATAGAAAAATAAATAAAAAATGTGTAAAATTAAAGAATCATTTTTCATTATCTGCTTGTTATTACTGAAATTAGGGAAGACCTCTAACCTATACTCCATTACACCAATTACACTCAAGGCGCCATTACGTCACCCTCCATACATAACACTCTTATTGTAGGTTTTATGTCATCTCTCTGCAGCGACCCTAAGGGACATGTACGATCAAAGGGGATAATGAGAGGTGATTATGGTCGTATTTTACAATTACTCTCAATGCACATCATACTCTAATTATCTTCTTCTTCTTCTTCTTCTTCTTCTTCTTCTTCTTCTTCTTCTTCTTCTTCTTCTTCTTCTTCTTCTTCTTCCTCCTTCTCCTTATTATTATTATTATTATTATTATTATTATTATTATTATTATTATTATTATTATTATTATTATTATTATTATTATTATTATTATTATTATTATTATTATTATTATTATTATTATCATTATTATTATTATTATTATTATTATTATTATTATTATTATTATTATTATTATTATTATTCCATATCAGTTGGCTTTCCCATCTTCATACTGAGACAGCGTGCTTCACCAGCCTCTTAAAAGCAAGTGATGCTGTTTGACCAGAGGCTTATAGCCAGATGTACTCTCCAACAACCCTTTTTTGACACGGGCACGGAACTAACACTCACTTGAGCTGTCTTGCTCCCCCCAGTGACTGGATTTGAGCATCAGGGTTTCTGCTTTTCTCTTGTTCATATGGAACAACTGTGTTTAACTAGCCTCTTTGTTTTCTGCTTAGTTTCATCCGTACTCAGTACCGGCATGAGTAGAGCTGACTTGCTTCTCCAGTAATTAAGCATAAAAATACAAATTAGGACTAAAATTCAGCCCCTGTGTTCCCTTTACAGTATATCGTAGAGGGTGACTATTCGTGATTTCCTAAATCAGTGGGGAGGTTATAACCGAGAACGTATTATAATTTTTTTTCTTAGGATGCGACTAAGGTATTATTATTATTATTATTATTATTATTATTATTATTATTATTATTATTATTATTATTATTATTATTATTATTATTATTAATTAATTAATATTATTATTGGTAGTAGTAGTAGTAGTAGTAGTAGTATCATTGCATATCTATTGTGCGTGATGGCTGTGTGTGTGTGTGTGTGTATTTGTATGTGTGTGTGCATAATGTCTTTTTTAAATACCTGAGTCAGTGAGGTGACTGCTTTCATACAGTCGTAATAGGTGATCTGCAGACCATGTAACCTCGGCCTCCCCACCCCTGATCCTTAAAAATTGAAACTAAGAATAATAAGTAAATAATGAAAACCACACACACACACACACACCACACACACACACACTTTAATCATAAAGAGATAGATTGGATAAATCTTGACCCACACAGTGGTGAGGACTCATTTGGGGCAAGATTCCTAGATTGCGTACAAGGGAATTTCCTACACCAACATGTAATGGAACCAACAAGAGCCAGGGGTGGGGATGAGCCATCACTACTTGATCTGGTGTTCACAGATAATGTGTTGGATATTGAAAATATTGAGTATGAACCACCAATTGGAAAGAGTGACCACTGTGTGTTGTTGATGGAGTATATCATTGAAGACATTCTTCCTGAGAGTAGAGGCACTGAGGACATGAGGAGGAACTATCCGAAAGGAGATTACATCAAAATGAATGAGCTTTTTGCAGTTATTGACTGGAGAACCTTATTTTACAACAAATCTGTACAAGAAATGTATGACATCTTTTGTGAGAAATATGGGAAGATAGTAGATTGCTGCATACCTGTCACCAAAGTAGGTGTAATTCATGCCAGAGAGAAATGGTTCGATAATGGGTGTAAAAGAGCTAAGGAGTGGAGAGACAAATGCTGGAAAAGGTATAGGAGGAGAAAAAACATAAATGCCTGGCAAACCTACAAAAGAGCAAGAAATGACTACCTAAGTAAAAGGAGAGAGGCAGAGAGAGATTATGAGAGGGACATCACCAGGAAGGCTAAAGAAAATCCCAAGCTTTTCCACAGCTTTATCAGAGGAAAACTGAAGGTAAAAGAACAGGTTTTAAGGCTAAAGAGAGCGGATGGAAGCATCACTGAGACGGACGAAGAGATCTGCAAAGAATTGAACAAGGAGTTTCAATCAGTATTTACAGTAGAAAATACCCCACCCCCTCACATTGCAGTGATAGAAGCTCAAGGGCCGGTACTAGAGAACATCAACCTTACAGCCACAGAGGTATGCAAAGCGCTGATGGATTTAGATGTTCATAAAGCTACAGGTCCTGATGACATATCCCCTCATGTGCTTAAAAAATGCGCAAGCACAATATCAGTGGCACTAAGTATCATATTTAAGGAGTCACTGGAGTCGGGGGAGATTCCAAGATGCTGGAAACAAGCAAATGTGATACCTATCTTCAAAAAGGGAAGGAGGGATACGGCTCTGAACTATAGACCAGTTTCCTTGACCAGCATAGTTTGCAAACTTATGGAGAAACTACTAAGGAAACATATCTCTCTTCACTTGGAATCCTTCAACTTTTTGTCAGTGAGGCAACATGGCTTCAGAGAAGGAAGATCAACAGTAACAAACTTATTAGAATTTTATGATGAGGTAAGCCAAATCTTACAGGAAAGAGAGGGCTGGGCAGATTGCATATTCCTAGACTTCCAGAAAGCGTTTGACACTGTTCCACATGGGAGACTTATTAGGAAGCTGCAAGCAATGGCTAGAATAGGTGGAAATGTCTTGGAATGGATAAAAACTTACTTAGAAGGAAGGGAACAGAGGGTTAGAGTAAGACACACAGTGTCTGAATGGAGAAGAGTTAGTAGTGGAGTTCCACAGGGTTCAGTTTTAGGGCCACTTTTGTTCCTTGTATATGTAAATGACCTACCAGAGTCTGTAAATTCATTCATGAATATGTTTGCAGATGATGCAAAGATTGTGAAGAAAGTAAAAAACGAGAACAATGGTAGAGAACTTCAGGAGGATCTAAATAATCTGCATGAGTGGTCAGAAAAGTGGCTAATGAAATTCAATACTTCAAAATGTAAGGTAATGAGAATGGGTACAAGTGCAAGAAGGCCCAAGCTTGACTACTCGGTGGCTGGAGTACAACTTCAAGAGACAGAAAATGAGAGAGATCTAGGAGTAAACATACTGGCAGATTTGTCTCCAGAAATACATATAAATGGCGTAGTAAGGGCAGCATATGCATTCTTATCAAACGTAAGGGTAGCCTTCAGGCACATGGACAAGGAAATGTTCAGAAATATTTATGTAACCTACGTGAGGCCAAAACTCGAATATGCAGCCCCCTTTTGGAATCCGCACTTGAAAAAGCACATAGCTAAGCTTGAAAAAGTTCAAAGACATGCCACGAAACTGGTGCCAGAAATACGCAATCTCGGTTATGATGAGAGGCTGAGGGAATTAGACTTACCATCACTCGAAGCTAGAAGAGTAAGGGGGGATATGGTGACAGTCTTTAAATTCCCTCATGGTTATGATAGAGTGGATAGGGATCGATATTTCGATATGGCTGGCTCTAGAACTAGAGGTCATAGTTTGAAGCTTCGGAAGAAAACTTGTTTGCAGGATGTAAGGAAATACTTTTTCAGTGTAAGAGTAGTTGATAATTGGAATTGGCTAAGCGAGGAGGTAGTTAATGCTATCTCAATCCATAGTTTTAAGGACAGGTATGATAAGTATCACTAAGTCTAAAAATGGAACCGATCAGGAGACGGGAAGATACGAGCTTTGGGCTCTTTCCCGTAAACACAATTAGGTAATCACAATTAGGTAATCACACACACACACACACACACACACACACACACAACTTACTTTTTGGCTCTTATTTTATTCTATTTCTTTACTTTTATTTAATTTTCTCTATTTCTTTTTATTTGCTCCTCAGATACAACTGTTAATTATCTCTCTCTCTCTCTCTCTCTCTCTCTCTCTCTCTCTCTCTCTCTCTCTCTCTCTCTCTCTCTCTCTCTCTCTCTCTCTCTCTCTCTCTCTCTCTCTCTCTCCTTATCTATATCTTTCTAATAAGAGAGAGGCATAGGATGGAGCTGGGGGTTAAGGCTGGATGCCCTCACTAACGTACCATGCTGAGCTCTTTATCTGCTTATGTCAGGCTTGTCACTTACCAACTCACGTGCTCTACCGCTGAGCTTCCGCCGCACTCATATGCGTAAATTTTGATTAGGATAATATATTTCAAAATAAAACGCGCGCATTTATTTATGGATTACAGTCGACACTAAGCATATATTAAAACTTTGATGGCTATAATATATTCCTTAAAAGAGGAAAAAAACATGCACACAGTCGTGAACACACACAAACACACACACACACACACACACACACACACACACACACACACACACACACACACACACACACACACACACACACACACACACACACACACAAAAGCGACATTCTATACGAAATAAAGATATATAAACCAACAGCGACAGTACTTGAAAGTAGTGCGTAAATGAAAGGCGTTAAGGATTTTGCATATTAGAGCACACACACTTAAACACACATACAAACGTATTACACTCATACGCGAAGAATACTAAAATAAAACGATGTTGACAATTGCTGAAATTGTAATTTTGACAGAAGTAAAAAAAAAACACATTTTACATATATCCAAAAGATATTAGAAATGACGGTATTGAGTGCGTAAAAAAACAATCTTAGACTGTCAAAATGGATTTTGAACTATCAAGAACAGAAAAACACACACATAAAAACACACACAAACAAATGCACAAAAGCAAACACACACACTTCAGTCACGCCTAAATCTGATGCTTACGTAAATCATTATACAACAGAGCAGACAAATAGAGACAGACAGTGAGACAGACAGACACAAAAACGCCCATCGTGAGATAAATAACACCGAATGTTCTACGTTTAATAGATGTAACGATTGTGTTATTACGGGGATAAATAACATCGAACTCACGACGTTAAGTCTTTCGTCTGTAACGATTGTAAGTACGCACAAATTACGCGGCGTATGTTTTGATTTATATTCGACGCAAAGAACATTAATAATTGGGCGAATTCTGTCTTTTGTTTCCCCTCTGTTGTGACAGGTGTAGTTTACCTGTTTGTTATCCAGGAGATACTGAGATTGATTCTCTCTCTCTCTCTCTCTCTCTCTCTCTCGTCTCTCTCTCTCTCTCTCTCTCTCTCTCTCTCTCTCTCTCTCTCTCTCTCTCTCTCTCTCTCTCTCTCTCTCTCTCTCTCTCTCTCTCTCTCTCTCATCTCTCTCATATATATATATATATATATATATATATATATATATATATATATATATATATATATATATATATATATATATATATATATATATATGTGTGTGTGTGTGTGTGTGTGTGTGTGTGTGTGTGTCTGTGTGTGTGTGTGTGTGTGTGTGTGTGTGTGTGTGTGTGTGTGTGTGTGTGTGTGTTTGTGTGTGTGACCGACCTCTGCCTCTGATAGTCCAATCTCTATTTCTCTCATATTCTGCAAATTCCTGTTTCGTATATTGGGATGAGTGGACAATAATGCCCCCTCCATGTTCCCCTGCGTATCGTAAAAATCTACTTAATGGGAGCAGCGATATGACTGGGAATTCCCCCTTTTGTGAATTCCTCCATCAAAATGTCAAGGTTTTTCTTTGACTTGGCCAACTCCCCTCCCCCTTAAGAGGGAAATTATTGTCTTGGTGTAAATATATATTTTAAAACGTTAGATATTGATGGAAATTCTTTGTGTTCTTTTCCTGCCTCGATTATTTGTGCAATAATGATCGTGTAGGTGAGACGGATATCATAAAATACTACAATTTTTTTTTGCTCGGTGAAAAGGAAATAACAAAATACTATATTTTTTCTTAGTTCTTTTTTTTTATTCAGATAACTGTACATGGGGACGTGCACATGGGCACTCCCAGTGATTTTGCAGTTGTTAAACATTACTATTTATATATGATCATCTATAGATGAAATATTAATAGAATTTGTACTTCATCTTAAATATCATCGCAAGTAATTAAGAATAAAATATAGTGTAATAATTGATTGATGGCAGAAGAGCACTCTGCGATTATTAATTAAGAGTAATATATTATGGTTTTCATGTATTAATAGCAGAAGAGCACTCTGCGATTATTGATTATGAGTAATAATAACAATATTTTTCAATAGCCCTTGTTGAGTGCTATCATTTAAATTGAATTTACACTTTTCCCCTGTACCACTGCAGACAATTTGAAGCAGTTATAGAATAACGATTTTCAGGTTAGAGTAGTAAGTAGGTACATATACATATACATGCATGCATACGTACCTATATACATATATTATATATATATATATATATATATATATATATATATATATATATATATATATATATATATATATATATATATATATACATATATATATATATATATATATATATAGTATATATATATATATATATATATATATATATATATATATATATATATATGCATATACTCATATATACATGATTAATTAGATGAGCAATAGAAATGCCACTGGAGCTTCATAGCCATACATATCAAGGGGAGAGAGAGGGAGGGAATTTGTGGTATTCATTTCAGCAAAAGGAGTTATTAGTCCTTTCCACCGATAAAGAGGCATACATGCATACTCATACACATCATTGTCATCTGAGGGTAACACAAAAAAGGAAAGTGCCTGCAATTAATCGCATATACGTACACATATAAAGCTAAACATATATACATACACACATAAACACAGCACCATCTAATGGAAGAGAAATTTGGAAGGAAAAGAAAAGGAAAGACTGGAAGCCCTTCCCCTTCTCTACCCTTCAAATTATGTACATGAGAGAGAATTACGTCAGCTTAATCTATTATAATTATTATTATTATTATTATTAGTATTATTATCATTATTATTATTATTATAATTATTATTATTATTATTATTATTATTATTATTATTATTATTATTATTATTATTATTATTATTATTATCATTATTATTATTATTATTATTATTATTATTATTATTATTATTATTATTATCATTATTATTATTATTATTATTATTATTATTATTATTATTATTATTATTATTATTATTATTGTTATTATTATTTTTATTATTATTATTATTATTATTATTATTATTATTATTATTATTATTATTATTATTATTATTACTATTATTATTATTATTATTATTATTATTGTCATTATTATTAGTAGTAGTAGTAGTAGTATTACCATCATCACCACCATCATCATTATTACAGCTTTTGCATATAGATAGAGTTACGAATCATAAGTAGTAATTATTGATACACATCGACATACATAGACATATATACACATGTATGTATGTACGCACTCACATATAAATATATATATGAGCTCCTGAGGAAGGGGGCTAGAATACTTCCTCCATGTTCCCCTGCGTTTCGTAAGAGTAGACTAAGAGGGGCGGAGCGAAGGGAGTGAGAGACCCCTTCTCTGTAATTTCTCTTCCAGAAAGTCAGAGCATTATTTCTTTACTCAGCCACTCACCTTATAAGGGGAAAAGTGACTTATGTATATAAAAAGACATATGAGAGAGAGAGAGAGAGAGAGAGAGAGAGAGAGAGAGAGAGAGAGAGAGAGAGAGAGAGAGAGAGAGAGAGAAGGTATTCCCTCCACCTTTCCCCTATTTTTTTTCTTTTCCTTTCTTTTTTTTTCCAGATAGAAAAGGTCAAGAGAAAATCAGGATGTGGCAGAGATGAGGATGTTGAGATGGATGTGTGGAGTGACAAGAAGCGATAAGATCGGAAACGAGGTAATTAGAGGTACCCCAAAAGTTAGAGAAATATCAGATAAGATACAAGAAAGTAGACTAAGATGGTATGGTCATGTCGTTAGGAGGGATGAACAGTATGTTGGGAGTATATACAGGGTAGGAGAGGGAGGGGAGACCAAAGTGTAGGTGGATGGATTGCATCAATGACGACCTGAGATCTAAAGGTTTGTTGGGTGGTGAGGTATGGGACAGGAACATATGGAGAACACTGGCCAGAAACATCGATCCCACATAAAAGTGGGATAAGATGTAGTAGAAGAAGAAGAAGAAGAAGA
>JAXCGZ010015702.1:0-15000 GCA_037179515.1 Halocaridina rubra | reverse complement strand
AGTTCAGAATATTATATGCAGTAGAACCCATCTTGCACCACTCATGCATAAGGAGATCGTGTGAATATGCTATCACTGTTTTTATTTATGTAAACATCTTCTCAAGCTGGAATATGTTCGTAAGAACATCTGATACGAACGTGAACATCATGTGTACATTCTTCGCAACGAATGTGTACAATTACCTCTTTGTCTGTATTTTCTCACTTTCAAGCGGTGTCGCTAAATATGACAGTCCCCTGTTCATTTAAGCTAACCATGCTTCTGGTATTGATTTTCGGTAGGATGCCCATTCAGGCACCAAGCTTCCCCTATCCCCGTGCTTAGGACTGGCTTCAGGTATTACCGACTTGCAGCCCCCAGTGGTTAGGTTAATGTGTACAACCACTTTCCTTCCGCTTAATTTAATGAGTCAAACTAATGATGTACACATACCGGTGATGCTGTATGAGTTTGTTTGAGTGAGTGACTGAATGAGTAAGTGATTGAAAGATCGAGTGAGTGAGATTGTTTATGGGTGAAGTATTGAGAGAGTGAGTGAATAAGTTTGAGTGAGTGAGATTGTGTGTGAATGGGAGACTGAAAGAGTGAGTAAGTAAATAAGTCTGAGTGAGTGGGATTGTTTATGGGTGAGTGAGTGAGATTGTGTATGAGTAAGTGATTGAGAGTGAGTGATTGAATGAGATTGTGTATGATTGACTTATTAAGAGTGAATGAGTGAATAAGTTTGAGTGAGTGAGAGTGTGTAGGAGTGAGTGATTGAGAGTGAGCAAGTGAATGAGATTATGTATGATTGACTTAAGAGTGAATGAGTGAATAAGTTTAAGTAAGTGAGATTGTGTGAATGGGCACTTGAAAGAGTGAGTGAGTGAGAACATGAGTGTGAATAAGTAAATAAGTGAGATTATGAGTGCGTGAGTGTTGTTCTTCCTTCTGGTATATCTCGACTGGCTGTTGTTTGGGTGTCATTTTATTACACTTCAAACATAAGTCTTTCTTTAGAACTGCATTTTTATGTTATATTTTTCTTTCGCTGGATTTCAGCATTCTATCAAGTATTATGCTAATCTTCTGTTATAGTTGCAGTATTTTAGAGAAAATTGTAAATATATTTAAATCACATACATAGATCTTCAGCCTCACGCCAGAAGATCCTTTCCCTCTTTCCCTCTGTATGACCTAAGCATGGTGGTGGGAAGGAATTGTTGAAGCCCTTTATCCTTAAGGAGCTAAGGGGAGGGATCAAGGAATATTAGCTTTTTGTGAATGTGTATGCTTTGTCTCGGCCACGCCCATTTCAAGGGGTATTGCAGCCATTGTTTATATATATATATATATATATATATATATATATATATATATATATATATATATATATATATATATATATATATATATATATGTGTGTGTGTGTGTGTGTGTGTGTGTGTGTGTGTGTAGACTAGAAACTCAAAACCGCTTTCACATACACACGCAAACACACAGACACTCTCGAAGATATTTTTAAATCCTGTACGTGTATATTAATTGAATAGCATACCCAATACGCCATGAGGGCAGAGCCTCAAGTTAATCTATTTGTTGAAAGCCTCTTTCTATTGCATTTTGTAATGTAATCATTTCCAATGCATTATGTGGTTGAAACTGTATTACTTGGCGTGCCCTCTAATGCGGTTTAGAAGTAAGTAGCTTGTCTGGTTGGTATAGGGATGCCTCTTTAGAGATAATAAAATTCTATCTATCTATCTATTTATTTATCTATCTCTCTGTATATATATATATATATATATATATATATATATATATATATATATATATATATATATATATATATATATATATATATATATATATATATATATATATATATATATATATATATATATATATATATATATTATACTGAACTTTTTATAAAGATCATATATCATACTTTTTTTTTAATTTAGATGTTGCATTTTTTATTTTTCGTATTTTTTTTACAGCATTAAACATGTTTGCTTCATCCAAGACATTTGGAATGTATTTTTTTTTTCAAATTGGTAAATATTTTATTTATTTATTTTTGGCACAGAATAGTTCAAACTATGTTATTAGTAGTATTTTCTTGTGATTTTTTTTATATACATGTGTATACCAGCTGTATATAATATAATTTTATATAGCTACCCACCGCGGGGCGTTAGGAAGGGCATTCCCCATCTCCAACCTGTCTTTATCCACTCCCCGTTGAAATGGAATTCAGTAGTGACACTTAAAAGGAGCAAGCAACCGCATACTATTTTTATTACAACTGCAACATATTCTATATTATGTCTTTATTATTTTTTTTAAATCTTATTTTTGTATTTTAGTGAAGGCAATTATAAATATTGTGTTTTTCTTAGCTTCATCTGTAAATTGTCTAACTTTCTCAAACTATTTTAATTTTCACCTCAATAGGGAAGCTTTATAATAATAATAATAATGATAATAATAGTAATAATGATAATAATAATAATAATAATAATAATAATAATAATAATAATAATAATAATAATAATAATAATA
Source organism: Halocaridina rubra (assembly GCA_037179515.1). Taxonomy (NCBI): domain Eukaryota; kingdom Metazoa; phylum Arthropoda; class Malacostraca; order Decapoda; family Atyidae; genus Halocaridina; species Halocaridina rubra. The sequence continues at coordinate 12,450 of JAXCGZ010015702.1, read as the reverse complement.
ATAATAATAATAATGATAATAATAATAATAATAATAATAATAATAATAATAATAATAATAATAATAATAATAATAATAATAATAATAATAATAATAATAATAATAATAATAATAATAATTATAATAACAAGAATAATATTGTATTCAAGCTTTCGACTGTAGGGATTCAAACCAGTTTTTTGTTGAAGAGCATTATTCCACAGCTAATAATAATAATAATGATGATGATAATAATAGTCAGAATTAAATCAAATTTGTTTTATTTGGCTTAAGCACAATGGCTTCCGAAGGAAAGACAATTGCACTCGTCTTATAATTTAATTTACAAATATATTTATATATTTATATATATACTAGATACAAATGTACACCTGTAGTACAACAGAGGTATATGCCCTGGTGTACTGCAAGGCCTGTTTCTGCTTCTTAATCGTCATTTTCATCCACATATTACAAGGTACTCCAGGATAAACCTTTAGCTAAAAAAAAAAAAGCTAAAAAAGTGTCGGTTGTCATAAACAACTATAAATATTAGTTGTTTTTGAGTTTTTCTTAAACCGGACGGATTCATATTTCAGGATTTATCTACACAATCTTAGCTTAGATATCACATAAGGGGAAAAGAGCCTCTCTCTCGCAGCACCCTCTGGAAGGAGATTAGGATCGGGGGACACTCGAGAGACCTGCGGCCTGACCAGCTTATCACATAGCATTGGCATAGCTATGCTCTGTATATGGCATCATATAAATAATAACAACAAAGGGAGATGAGCAATGTTTTGAATTAGGGCTAGGAAAAGGAGGAGGAGGAGGAAGAGGTACCTGGTAGATAAAGAGGAATGCAGGCATCCCTCAACCAGGGACTGGATATTTACAAAAGGTTTCATGGATGACCATACCACCTCTCCCTTGGCACAAACACACACCAAGACTGTCCTTGACTGCCAGCATTTAGGAATCTTTGTCATACTTCTGTCCATTGAACTCTAAGTGAGGTGGAACTTCGTTATCTGTTTTATATTGTGACAGCCTCCTTGTAAAAATAAATACATCTCAAAAGTTATGTTGTCTCTTGGGGGCTTCTTCAATCCATGTCGTTTGCGGATTGGTTCTCCTTCTCGGTACTGACTGATATTGTCTCTTGGCTGAGTCTCAGAGAAGATCCATTTCTTCTCCTTTTATTCCAAAGAGTATAATTTACCTATTTCACTGGTGGTGCTTGATGGATGGGAATGGATGGAATTTTCTTGTCTATTTACAAACGCTATTATAGCGCATAAAATGACGTCATCTTTAGGGATGACATCTATAATAATCGTCAGAAGACCAACGACATGAGAGGAAGCAACCAATGTGAGGTGAAGCTTCATTCTTGATATGTCTTTTAGTGTTCTTCAGCTTCATAGGAGGCCTTCCACATGTCAGCCAGACACACTGATGAATGGAAGCGGTAGAAGAGCGCTAGGGGCAAAGTCAAGTGTGAAAGTAACGTCCACAGCTCCTGCAATATCATAAGAAAAAATTATACATTAATTGAATGTAATGCTCAGACATTAAAACTGAGTTGAACTTGTTTTTAATACTATTTATTCTGAATTGAATATTCATAAATTAGCTTCCATTCTTATTTAATAAATCTAATAATGTATAATGGCATATTGTTCGTACAACTGAGAAGGATACTATAACACCATGAAATATTCATCGCTGGAAACTCACCTTGCCGTAGAATTCATACATGACTGAGTTGCCTTCCTCACTCTTGATCTCAAATGTTTGGAGCAGCCACATTGCAACATTAGTAACCACTAAGAAAGTTAGGAATTCTCTGCCAGGTTTGACATGTTGCAAAGCTGATGAGTTTGAACACCGTCTCAACCCGTCACATATAAGTGCAGTCTGGAGTATGACTTGGGATACTTGCAGAATGGACACTGTCACAAAAAGTCCTTGACCATTGATGTAGTATGGCACCATGCTTAGGAAGGCATACAAGAAGATGCATGGCAAACAGACGTAAAGGAGGATATCATCCACAGAACCAATGTTATGCTTGATGACGTCCAGTACTCGTATGGAGTAAAAGGCTATGACAGCTGTGACCAGCATGATTGACAGTAAAATTACCTCACTGAATCCATTAACATACATTCCGAGATTTAGGGTTTCCTTTGATGATGAGAATATGAAGAAAAGGATAATAGATATGACAGTAGCAACAGTCATTAATAAACCTGCGAAGAGACCACGGTTTGATGCATGGCAGTCTACATAGATGATTAGATTAGAAGTCAAGGATCTGCTGTTGTCTTCTTCGTAAGTAACTTCTACTGATGGGATGTGAGTGTGTCGTTCAGTTTTGCTTAGATTTTCCCATAGAAGAATCCAAAATCCGACCATGAGAATGTTAAATTCAATGCTGAAGGGATAAAGGTAAGGTGTCGTGTAGTTGATCATATCAGATAGTCTTGTATCTTTTTCACAGCCATAGTTTATGGACCATGATGAGGCAGCTGCTGGTGTAAGTTTTTTACCAGTGAAGTGGTGATCTTCGTCATCCATTTCATCGGACTCATCTGCTCCATGTAGAGCTGCTGGATATGGTTCATTTACCTCCAGGTAATCTTCCTTGAATGTTTTCTTTTTAAAGATTGCTTGTAAAGTTTCTTGGAGGATTGTGTAGATCCAAAAGCATAGAGAAGCTCCAATGCAGTGCATGATGCCAAACTTGGATAGAACAACTCTTCGGTTGATAATCAACTAGAAAAAAAGAGGTGATAATTTATTAGAGAAGCACACATTAAATTGTATATGTTGTATATGTATAACATTAAAAATATGAGAGCGAATTCTACAATAAACTCCTTTGTATACTTACATTGGAGTACTTGAATATGAAGAAAAGCTGATAAAAGGCATACACAGGTTGCAAGACGGACATTATAACGTCTGTTGTGCAAGTGCAGTCATCAAAGGCAGGGTCATCTTCTGTCAGATACAAGATTTTTTGACCAAGCTCCAAGCCAGTATGAGTCAGGTACCCAAAACAGAAAACTGAAAGACAAAGACTCATTATAATATTGGAACATTATTACTCATATTGGATTACATTCTTTCAGTATTTAAAACTTACATTTACCTATTGTCATGGTATGAGCATGCTTGAGGTGTGACATATTTGTACTTACTTGTAGCCCCTATCTTCAGATAGAGAGAGCCGCCATGTCTGCCAGAGGTAAATCCATAATGCTGTGGTATGGTCTTTCGTGGCTCTGGCAAATTAATACGTAATTGATACTGCCCATCCCCCGTTGGTTCCAGCTGGACTTGCTCATTTTTGTTCTCCTGCTTTGCTCTTGCTTCTTCTAATGCACGAGATATTAAATTTACATATCGTCGAACATCGATATGGACATAGAAAAGCCAGAGAAGTTGAGCAACAATGAGATATACATTAAATCCCTCAGCAATGGCAGAATCGTGACCACTAAAGGTGTCAGCTAAGTAGATTACAATACCCAGCATAACCAGGAATACTGCATACATGACACTGAAGTTTTCACTCAATGTGTGGAAAAACCATTCTTTCTTTCTCTCTGGGTCTGTTGGCTGAGGAGCATCAGGGTCTTGAGGTTCAGCAACTTGGGAAGTTATAGTCTCGACATGACTAGGAGCTCTGCTGCTATTAATCTGTCCATCTACAACTTTTAGGCCAACACCAGGCAAGGTACCTTGAGATTCCAGTGTGGATCCTAAATGTATTCCCCCAATATATCCACCTGATGGGTTTCCATAAGGCATTCCTACTTCACTGTATATTGATTGCGCATCTGAGTGAAGATTGGGATATAACTGAGCAACAGGCTGGTTGGTATTTAGAGAAACCATAGAGACTGAGCGTGCTCCTGCAGAATTAGTAAGTCCAGCTATGGTTGGCATGGCACCATGAAGATTAAGTTGTAAAACCATGCTGTTGGCCCGATTTCTACCTGCTTGCGGCATTCCAGCAATTGAAGCTGCTGGGGTCGTCATGTTTGGGTCAGTCGTGACACGTGTAAGTGGAGGAGGAGATCCTACTGGAAGGACTAAAGGTGTAGGCTCAGTATGAACGTAGCCTTGATTACTCATCCCACTGATGTTCCCAGATTTACGCCGGACTTGTGGAGACTGAATGTCGTCTATACTCTGCAAAATATAAGGAAACATTGTTTTATTTGGTCAAGATCACAGATATTTTATCTGTGGTACTTTTTCAAATTAATATTGTTTTGCATCAAGAGGATATCAGATATTGTGCTTTATATATACTAACCTCACTCTCAGAGTCAGTATTGTAGAACTTAACGTCCGGAATGTCGCTATTCTGGCGTTGGTCAGCGAGGTCGTCTATGGAGTGAGAAGGGGTGTTTAAGTTAGTATCAGGTGTTGAGCCGTCTCTTCTGTTTACTCCAGATACAGGGGCCGCGTAAGAGGAATATTCTGAAGGGACTCCAGAGTCTGAGCCACTGTAGAGACCCTCCGACACTGAAATAAGAGGAAAGTAAAGATTTTACTTATTGTGAACCTCAGTCTATATATGCTTTGACATTTGTCTGCCTTCTTATGCTATTAGGAATTCAAGTTATATCAGCTTTTAATATATCAAGTACTCTATCTCATACTTACAGTTAGTTTGTGTGGTGTTTATGCTAAGAATATATTCAGAATTCGCTGATTTGTCTGAAAGCTCGTTTGCTCCAGTGTCTCTTTGAGGTTGACCGTGGAGAAATGGCGCCGCACCTCCTAGATGTGCTTGGAGTTCAGGTGGCGCGCTCACCTTCCTCCGCCGATGTGGGTGTGAGGGTAAACCGTGAGACACTTTTCTGCGCTGTTGTTTTGGTGACACTAGCGCACTACCACTGGCCTCACTCTCACTGTAAAGAAATAGAAATTATGTTTAGTTATGCATCGTGGAGTTCTGATTATGTTGCATGCCAATCTGTATCTTTTAATGATATTATTTTAAATTATCTTTCATTCCTGTTTCTTAAATACAGTTGATTTCTAATTTTGACCCAAGTGAGGCCGTTGATATTGTGACAATAGAATTTGGAATTTTTTAATAAAAAACTATGGCCCTAGTTGATACTTTTTGCAGGAAAGCACATGTCATATTAAGTCTGTAAGGCAGAGTTGTCCATTATTCTAAATAGGCGTTTCATAAACCTTAACTTTTCAACTTCACTACAAAAAAAAAATAATTTCAAAAAATACAGAAACAAAAAAAGAACTGTCCAGAACGAAGGATTAAAGTCAGCCAAACTTCCTCGAAAATCAACTTAGAGAGATCAAGACATGTAAATAATTATATCCAGATAGTGGTCTGCTGTGGTGTTAAGAATCCGCCACCCCCCTTCCCACCCCCACATCAAGGTAGACCACTTCAGACTCTCGGTAGTGGGGGAATGAGGGAGTTTTATGACAACCTAAATGTCGTCAAAGTGCAAGACTGTGATATATTTACACTGATATAGATTTATTGGGGCAGTGCTCGTTGAATATTTTTGTAAGTTTATTAAATAGATTGCTTTGGAGTTTGTTCTTTTATTCCTTTGTTACTTATTTATTCTTTCGTTTGTTTAGTTTACTTGTTTGCTTATGACCCAAAGCCTTGTTGGTAAGATCAATTTATTTGCTCTCTCTCTCTCTCTCTCTCTCTCTCTCTCTCTCTCTCTCTCTCTCTCTCTCTCTCTCTCTCTCTCTCTCTCTCTCTCTCTCTCTCTCTCTCTCTCTCTCTCTCTCTCTCATATGTAGTATTCATATATCAGTATCGTAACTATACGTTTCAGTCTCTGATTATCCTTCCAAATGGATCGAGATGAAGTTCAAAGTAATCATAATTTAATAACAAAAAATAAATAAAAATATTAATATCGTAACAGCACTTGAAGGGAGGCCTCTGGTTCCACAATAGATTGCTCAGGTCTTAGTAATTTCAATATAGCAGTCTTAAATACAAAAAAATACTGGGAAATTAACGATGTGTGCATGGAAAATCAATAGTTTTAAGTGTAAAAAGTTAATGTGATGCCCTGAAGAACAAGGAACAAAACTGTAAATGGGTTTTTGGATATCCAGTTCTTCACTTGAAGTTCATCCTTGCAGGACACATAGCAGGGTGCCAGAAAAAATAATATCTAGATTTTCAAACTGTATGATCATAAATGACCTTGTCACTATCACCCTCATCCCATGCTTCCCTCAATGTAAATGTCATGGCCACCATCATACCCTCCCATCTCCCCCCAGAACACCATCCTCCTCAGTACCCCCTTTTTCTCTCCCCGTGGCCCCTCCCACTCTGTAAAAGTACAGTAGTTAAGCAGAGAACCCAACAGCGCCAAGTTTTTCTGTGGTTTCTTGTCCAGAACTGGACGTTGGTATATTTTCTCTTTCTCAACTTTTGGGATTTGTTTTCCGGTAATGGTCGTTTATGAGGTTTTTGTGTCTGATATTTTGTATTTTGTAGTGTAATTGTGAGTTGGAATGAACAGAGAACTAACACTTACGCTTTTTATATCCTTGTTTGTAATGAACTGCGATGTAGCTTTTTTTATAGAACATTTATGTCGTTATTTTACTCAGTGGCTCTTGTGTTGCCAGTAGAGTAGTTGTCTAATTATATTATCTATTATAATAATAATGTTTTAATATCATCTCTACCAAATGTAAGAAAGGATAAACTTGAATAATTTTCAAATCGATAAATTTGCTTCCTTTAGATATTAAAGAGCCCCCCACGCCCTCCCTGTACAACATCATAACCAATAATGAAAATGTCAATCTTAGCCTTACCCAGAGATGTGATAACTCAAATCGTGACTAGGCCTAATGTATTATATGGGTGTGTCCTGACTCTTATTATTATTAGGGTGTCAGCCTACTTACGGAAGGCTTCTACATATACCATGGCATAGAGAGGTCAGTCTAACCTTTCTTGACCTATGTCGACGTCATCAGGAACTAGTGTGATGGCTGAATTTAAGATCACAAATCAGAGCTTTAAACCTTGTGCATAGTTGAAGCGTCCTTGCCTGACCACCCCCTCTGTCCTCCTATGTCCGTCTTGTCTTAGATGTTTAGTCGGTCTAAATTTATGAATATTAACAGATTCTAATTTTGGTCTTACTTATTTTTTGTTTTTAGAATTTATGACTGTCCTAAATTATGAGTATTACAGATCCCAGTTTAACTTGTGGATGGTAACAGAATCTAATTAGATAATTACTTGTAACTTGTTTTAGACTCAGTGATTTTATTTAAAAATTTTTGCTGTCTATATTTATGACTGTTAACCAAGTCATATCAGGTGTTTCCTTGTGACTAGTTCAAACTAAATGAATGTATTTGTGAAGATTTTTAGTGACAATTCTATATTTTGTTCATGTTTTTTTCCTGGTAATGTGTTTGAAGTTAAAGTAATTTACTCTAACTGACATAGATGGTAATAGATTATTGCTCATCAAAGGGGAACCGCAGGAGCACAGTGGCTAGAATACTTGACTCGGAAAATGACAGACCCGCTTTCGAACCCACAGCGAACCGTTAAGAAGGACATCCACCTTTCTCCAGCTTCAGTCTGGCCAACGCCATTCGAAGAGTACTAGCGACACATGAAACGTAGAGCAAAATATTTGCTTATCAGAGACAGACTTATCATTTACTTTGATTTTATTCATAGTCAATTGTTATGATTCCAATGTGTAAGGTTTACGAAGGATTTTGAACAGAATATTATAGAATATTGCTTAGATAATACTGAGTTTTTATACTAGTAATTACCTCTAGTTCAGCTACTCTACCCTATTAGGATATACTGTAGCAATTTATTTTTTCGGTTGTTTAACTTAGATGCAAATAATTTTGATTTGTAAATGGCGCCTTTGTTGTCATGTAAGAGTTCTTGAGCAAGGGATTTTTTGCATGGGAATTTGTTGATTAACAGTAGTAAAAGTTCATGAACTTTGAAGTTGTTGTTATAAATTTCTTTATTTAGAAGTTGGTATTTTGGAGTAAAGTAGGACTTCTTGTGCAAATAATTTTACATATACATACAATAGCAGCAATCCCCTTTGTGAGAGGGTGGCTAAATCAATGCACACACATTCACCAGAAGCCAAACGTATCTCCCCGAGGAGTGAAGAGAGGTGATCGAGGAATGTTTTGCTTCTGGTAAATGTGTGCGCTTTGACTCGGCCAACCTTTTCATTGTGGATTGCGGCCATTGTATATACAGACATGTGAAACTTTTTCTCTTTAGATATCTTTAAACTTTGGCTTATGTAAATTAATTCAATGTTATTATTGAGTATTAGTAATTATTTGAGATTCTGTTTTTTAGTGTATAAATATCTTTAGTTAGATTTCCTATGATTATGCATTGTAGCTTGTATATATTAATGATTATTTTAATATTTTTTGTATTGTCATTCGTAAGTAATTATGCTTTATTTTTTATTGATATAATGAATCATTCCCCTGAGGGTGGGGGGTAAGAATACTTCCTCCGTGTTCCCCTGCGTGTCGTAAAAGCCGACTAAATGGGGTGGAGTGAGGGGATTGGAAATCCCTTCCTCTGTATTTACTCCGGACAAAGGGTCAAAGTATTTTCTTTGATTCAGCCACCCCCCTTATAAGGGGGAATATGGCTTTTGTAAATGGATGGATGGATAATGAATCCAAAGACATTACATTTCAGTCTATAATGAGTCCACATCATGCTGCTTTGCATTATAAATAAAAAAAAGTAGTTTTTACTGTTGACTGCATCCCTAATTCATAATTAGTAAAAGGATTGTGTGTGTTTTCGACATTTGCGACAGAGGTAAACGCATTGCCAAATGTGTTTTTTTGTTAGTTGATTTCGCCATGGAGTTTAAAAAAAATAAAAGCGAGTCCTGACCTTCTATTTGGACGGCGGTTAGTGGCTACCTCGCCTCTCCATGGCTATGCGTCGTGATTAGGTTCGAATCCCCTTGGTGTAGCTGCGAGCCGTAATGGAGTAGATGGGGTGGTGGGGCTATGGAAATGGGTTAATTGTTTAAATCGTTCCCTTGAAGTGATAATGTGACCTTTGCACTTGTAGCATATGCAGAGTCATGTGGTTGCTGGTCGTTGTCTGCGGCGTCGTCTGGCGTCGGCGGCGGCGTGCGGCGGCGGCTGCGGCTGCGGCGGCGGCTGCGGCGGCGGCTGCGGGCGGCGGCGGCTGTCGGCGGCGTCTGCGGCGTGCGGCTGCGGGCTGCGGCGGCGGGGCAAGTTTGATAAATATTCAAAATACATTCGAAAATTCTATGAATATCGTACTATGAGTCAGCAATATATTGTCTCTTGCTCCCGTCAGAGATCGCCACAGCGGAGCGATCGCCTTGCTATCGCCTCTATCCCCTTCGCTCTCCCGCTTCCGACTGTGAGTACAGTAATATATATTTGTTGTTTGACGTCAGAGTGATTGTAATGTGTATAATATTCTTGTTGTCCTGCAGACGTGTCATTTACAAAGTTAAAAACAGCGGTGTTCGATGCAATCGTTTTGTCTGATTGCTATGTCATTCATATCGCAGTTAAACATATTTCTACATCTGACTGTCATTTAATCATTTCAACGGTGTACTGTTACTTATCTTTGGGGTGTAGTTTTACTTATCTTTTAATATCTGTATTATATCTCTGATTATTGTAATGTGATGTTTTAAACATCTTATAATGTGTTGTGCGCATTCTAATGACTTAAGCAGTCATGTCATTCAACAGTCCTTCACTGAATTAAACAAGTGTTTTTCATGTAATCTTCCAGGCTTTTTTGTAATGTTAGGCTCATTCTAATCACTCTTAAACAGCTTTCATGTCCTTCAGAATGTGATTTACTAATTCAAGCGTTGTTGTCCATGTTATTTTAAGAGTGATTCTGATGCCAAAAGCTCATTCTAATCAGACTCAACTTCATTCATATCATTCAGACTGATTTACTAAGTAACTTCAGTGTCTTTCAGGCTTTTGTAATGACTTAGGTACATCACTCTAAACTGCTTTCGCGTCCTTCAGACTGCGATTTACTAGAATAATTTGCAAATACAAAGAAATAATGCATAACTTCTCTTTAACTTGCTCCATATATTAAATATATGACATTATGCATATGCAAAATAAAATTACTTTTATGTAGAATACGAGAAACTACTATTTTAATTGTGATCTGAATATATGGCATTAGGCATATGCAATAGAAACTCAAGTTATATGCAGAATACCGAAAACTACCCATTCATTTGTAAATGGCATATATGGTATTCTATATATACGAAAGAAAGTAAGTTTTATGTAAATTTTAAATTGAATATATGGTATTCTGCATTTACAAAAGAAACTGAATATTATACAGAATACCAGACACCATTTCACTTTTAATTGTACCTTGTACCGAATGAATTGTGCTCTACAAATACCAAAGAAAAAAGTAAAAGAGTAGAAGGAGGGGGAGTTACAGCCTTTGTATATGTAGAACATTAAATTCCAAACATTTATTGCAGGGTGCATAAACGGGGGTAGTAATACCTTGGAATAGATTCCGAAAGGTCGAGAGAGAGTCTCGGAACCCTTAGGTTAAACTATGCACGGGAACGCAAAAAAGGATTGGAATAGAGAGAGAGAGAGAGAGAGAGAGGAGAGAGAGAGATGAGAGAGAGAGAGGAGAGAGAGAGAGAGAGAGAGAGAGAGAGAGAGAGAGAGAGAGAGAGAATCTCAGGATCCTTACGTTGAACTATGCACTGGAACGTAAGATGAGAGAGAGAGAGAGAGAGAGAGAGAGAGAGAGAGAGAGAGGAGAGAGAGATGAGAGAGAGAGGAAGAGAGAGAGAGAGAGAGAGAGAGAGAGAGAGAGAGAGAGAGAGAGAGAGAGAGAGACTGGACATTACCCAAAGGTCATTGCGTTGATTATTATAAGTGGCATTTCGTAATATCACTACTTAATGCATTAGGGACACGAGGTATATCAAACATGGTTTAGTTAGAGAAACAAAAATACTATCAGAAAAAGGTAATATATTTACCTTTGTATTAAACATAATGAAAATTGGGGATACACACACACACACACACACACACACACACACACACACACACACACCACACACACACACACACACACACACACACACACACACACACACACATATATATATATATATATATATATATATATATATATATATATATATATATATATATATGTGTGTGTGTGTGTGTGTGTGTGTGTGTGTGTGTGTGTAAATTTTTTATATAGACTCATGAAGGGTAAAAAGCGGTAGTTGGGATATGTAATTCATATGCAATTAAATGAACCGTTATGTAAAGCACACTCTCTCTCTCTCTCTCTCTCTCTCTCTCTCTCTCTCCTCTCTCTCCTCTCTCTCTCTCTCCTCTCATCTCTCTCTCTCTCTCCTCTCTCTCTCTCTCTCTCTCTCTCTCAGGCTCCTTTATTAGCAGTTGGTATAATACTTTCGGCTCGCATTTAGGTTATTTTGCGGTAAGGGAAAAAAATCGGGTTAAGAGGACATGACCAGTGGGTCCCGATTTTTCTACCTCTCTGTCCCTTTTAGTCGCCTCTTATGTACCCTTAACTTGCTTATGCATTTGTTTTTTTTTTTTTTTTTGCTTTTTTTAGCTCCTAGGTATGCAGATTCAGGTTAGCAAGAATATAAATATATCCTCTATCCTTATCCCCTTTATTCGCCTCCTACTTCATCGTAACGCTGTAATGTGTCTGTAAGTCAAATTTATCTCTTGTTCAAAGAGTCCAAAGTTCACCTCGCAAAATGTTATTCATCTCTAAATGATAAACGCAAGGCTACAAGAATTACAGTTTTATTTACTAAGACATTTGAATGTCAGTTCACCCAAGCTCATGATTCCAGAGAAGAAGAAGAAAAAAAATTGTCCGCCTTGGCAGAGCAGACAATGATTATTGGAATCCGAATGATTATTATATCAAAGGCGAAAATCTTCTCGGAATAGGGCATTCCAAGACAAAGCAATTCCATTGATTCTTACGATTCTTTCAAAGGAATTGGACTCGTTTCAAAGAATGGTGGGACAAGGTCGTTACCTTGCGGAATCTCTTACGTCTTGAAATCACCAGCTTCTTGATCTCACCAGTAGTGTTTTAGGCCCCAAAAACTGCTCCAGGGAGCACGACTTAAGAATAAAAAAAAAATACATATAAAACTACGTTTGCAAGAAGACATATATCATACGCGTTACATCATTCATTCCACCTTCTATTGTCAACTTCTTCTGGGATATGTACAGTCTGACCTTCAAAATGAGATCTGGAAGAATTTGAGACTTGTAAAGCGAGCGATAACTAACCCTAGAGAACGAGTGGGCCACAGAGCTTTTGAATGTCCACACCCAACT